>JALRMI010000469.1:0-19377 GCA_026120165.1 Leptosphaerulina australis
TGCAGTAGGAGATTGAAGTTAGGAGGGTTGGTCTCGTGTTTGGTGTTGCGGAAAAGGTCCGTGCTGGTGCGAACAGACTAATTCCCTAGTACTGTAGTAGGATCGGTCATCCATATACAGCATTAGGAAGCATTGGCCATCAGGGTCATACGAACAAGCTACTACAGAAGGGGAATCCCGTGACAGTAAATGGAGGGATGTCTGATAACACCGTGTGATATATCGCTGGTTCCAATAGGCATACCTCTTGTATACATATATCATTTTTCTTACCGAGGGTACGGCTTTGTTTATGTCCCCTTAGACCTCGGTTCCCTCTGATCAAAGATATTACGGAAGACCCGTATTCCAGACCAACCACTTCGAGTTTAAGGGAAGGTACATACGTCATTGACATTGATAACGTCACAAGCTCTCACCATAAGGCACGATAAACGAATTAAAAAAACAGCTCAGAGCTTCATCTACCTTCTGTACATAAAGCTTCTAACTGAATTATCTTCAACAAACATCTAAGCAAGCATCACATACATCGAACGTTCCATTGAACATTCATAGCAAACGCAATGGCTTCAAGAACCTTTACGCCCATTATCCGCAGTGCTACGCGAATCTCGCCTAGGCTCGCGTCTTCAATTTGTTGCCGTTTCTTGAATACAGAGACTGCTCCTAGTCTTTATGCCGCCCACGCCAAGGCTGTAGGAGCGCGCGTCGGGTACGTTGTTATCTTCGTCGACGAGCTAGCATGGTTAACTGACCCATGACAGTCACGTTGATGGAGAGAACCTTAAGGTCGACCTTACTATGGCCAAGGCTCTTGGAGGCAAAGGCGACGCCGGCAAGACCAACCCTGAGGAGCTCTTCGCTGCTGGCTACGGTAAGCCTCTCACCGATCACATGTGGCGGTAAGCCTAAAACTGTCCAGGTGCATGTTTTCAATCCGCCATGAACGCCGTGGCACCCAGCGTAAATGTGAAGATGCCCACTGCTCCAGAGCACTCCGTTGTCGAGACAACGGTATATTTGGTTGGCGATATGAAGGCTCTCGACATGGGTCTTCGTGTCGAGATGAAAGTGAAGGTCAAGGGACTATCGAAGGAAGATCTTGAGAAGGTTGTTGATAAGGCGAAGCAGGTCTGCCCGTATTCAAGGGCAACCAAGGGCAATGTGTATACGACTGTGACTTGCGAGACTATGTAAAAGGCTGCGTGGTCGAGCACGTTTGGAGCCTACTGGGAATGTCCCAGTCATGCAACCTATAGTGAAGCCAAAGCTGGAGATTTAGCACCAAGAACTTCGAATGAACTGGATGAGTTTCAATTCAACAACGCCTTTTCTGGCACCTTTAAATATCCTGCGAAGGCTTCAAGCATCATTTTAGGTACTTTTAACAATCTTAACAGTACATACATTACGATATCGACTCGGTGTTTTTAGTGACGTTTTGCAAGAAAGTAGATTCAGCCACCTGATTGCATCAGTGGCTCAGCTAATTTGTCATGTAAGAAATAGTAGACAGAACTCTGAACAGGGAAAACAAATGACCGAACCATCTTAGTATATTTAGAGGCTCGCTACGAAAACAAGGAGATGCAAGACCGGTTATGTTGCTAACGAAAAAGATGAAATACACTGTCTTAGTAGCGTGGCAGGAAGCCAGCCGAAGAAAATTGACGGGAGTAGTTGTAAACAGCCTTCAAAATTCAGTCTACTAACTCTAAAATTATGAGCTAGTTTTGGAATCGACTGACACTATTGACAAGAGCATCAGGCACCACGCCGGCGATGTAAAACCCCAGAAGTGGACTATGCGAACAGCTCAAATCATTACTGTTTCTTCGCTAAGGCATCAGTCAATGGATCCACGATACCGTCGGCCTGAACACGCCCACAATTCCGTTACAAACACCTCAGTATAAATAAGTTCTTCAGGAGACAAGTCCATATTATTGGAAGTATGGTCGCCATGGCCTTGATCAGTAAAGCCTTTTCTCGGGAAGATGCAGGCATGGTTCCATTGCAGCAATAGAGCCAAGTGGTTCAACCGCATAGGGATAACTCAACTGCAGACCTCGACACTGTCTCATTGGGCCAATATGGTCCAACTTTTCCAAACGAGGACAAAGATCTCCCCTTCCGATGTCTCAACAGACATGAACCCTGATAGTACGTTGTCGTATTCTGGGTCATATGAGCACAATATTTCTGGAACCAATGATTGACTTGGTATAACGAATGTATAAAGCCAGACTAACAAGATGAAAGAAAGAGTCAGTCTTCGTAGTGATATGGACAATTTCTGTCTTTGTATCCTAGACTAAAACTATTTTAAACCAAAAACGGGGTATATGTTGGTAGGCCTTAGCACTAGTGCCAAAAAGGTAAAGACGAAATACAGGTTCTAACGATAGTTCATTGATGATGCTTCATTCTTTTGCTAGCTACAAGATGGTGGTGATATATATAGTGGCCTTGATGTGTCGGTGATAGATGTAGTGCCGAGGTGGGCCAGCTCGTAGTATCATTCATTCGTTCAATGCATTAGGAAGCGTTTGGCATCAATACGATACGGGGAAGGCTAACACTAAAAGGAGATTCCGTGATGATTTACGAAGAAACATCGGACAACACCATGTAGTACATTTCCGATTCCAACAGTATATCCACTTCTTCTCCTTCTTCTTGTTCTCCGTAACTATTTTACAAATTTAGAACCAGCCCATACCCTCCTTTCTGCGTACCGCAACATGCATAAATACATATACACAAGTTCCGAACCCTAGCATGCCCGATATAACACCAAAGCCCATGAGGTACTTCGGTTTATCCTCAGCAGGGAAAAGATAAGCTCCGTATATCTGTGCAAGGTTTCCCATCGCATTCACTAGTGCAAGCGCGATAGCCCTAACTTCCGGTTCCATGTCACCGAATGTTGCAGATGCAAAAGATAGCGCCAGAGCGTTGCTTGCCCACAGACCGGCAGCCATAAGGACGAGAAGTGCATAGCGAGCGGTGAAGTCATAAATGGTGCAAACACAGATGGCCGTGATCAAGGCGAAGGCCAGCCATGAAGCGATCAACAGACCGCGGTGGTTCGAGACGCGGTCGGCGAAGAAGGTGGTGATTGCTGTGCAAATGAATGCTACGGCATAGATAGGCGCGGTCATGTATTGAGCTTGGATACGATCGGTGTAGCCTAGGCCTGAGACAAGAGTAGGATAGAAGTAGCTGAGAGTGCTGGAGCCAACAATGACCTGTGCTGCTGTCAGTATTGAATCGAAAGGTTCATTTGCGGATCGAACTCACCATATAACCAAGTACAAAACCAATGGTCCTCCAGTCGAGAATGGCGAGTCTAAACGACTTGCCTTTACCAATACGCTCCTCGTCTACACCACGAGATTTGATACCACCTTCTCGTAGGCGTGCAACAGCGATAGCACGCTCTCGCTCAGTGAGGCGCGAGCTGGTAGCTGGGAAATCGAGAAGGATGAATGAGGCGATGCCGGCCCAAACGACAGTTGCGACGCCTTCGATGATGAAGAGCCTAAAGAGCAATTAGAGTTTATCTGGCCAGATCCACCGAGGAAGAAACTCACCATCGCCATCCGCGCAATCCTCCTGTGCCCTCCATGCCGCCTGTGATCGCACCAGCCAACAATCCGCCAAAGCACCCGGACAAAATCGCTGCACTCATGTAAATACCGAAACGCTTTGACTGTTCATCACGCTTGTACCACGACGAGATGATCAGCAGGATACCGGGAGCTGTACACTGTCAGCATATTGCAGGTTTTTTTGGGCGCTCTAAAAGGATCGTACCGAAACCAGCTTCGAAAACACCAACAAAGATGCGAAGGACTACCAGGTGATGAAAATGATTGATTGCAGCCATAACACATGTTAATCCACCCCAGATAGCCATGATGGTTGGGAGGTACAGAGATGGCTTCCATCTCACGAGAATCATGTTGGAGCCAGGCTCAAATGCCACATAAGTAACAAAAAAGACTACCAGGGCAATCGAGTATTCGTTCGAGGTCAGTTTGAGATCATCTGCCATTCCAGCGATCTTTGCATTTCCGATGCTAAGATTGTGGCATTAGACCAATTATCTGACGTCCGCAGAATATTAGCACTCACTTGGTACGGTCCATATAACTTAGGAGATACATGAGCCATATTGTTGGCAGAAGATAAAGATCAATCTTCCTGACCAGCTTCTTTTCCTCCTCAGGCGTCCATGTAAGCTCCTCAGAGACCTCGACATGGTCCTTCGATGCCTCCATGACTTTGAGATCAGCAGCTTCGAATGACTGCGGTGTCTCCGACATGATGAACCGCCTTTCGTATGTGGCGGGAACCAAGGTAGGATGCGAAGACGGAGTTATGATAGTGCGTGAGCGATCTCTGGTACCTAAATGTTACAGGTAGACAAAGTTGAGATGATTGACCCGACGGAGAGGTGCCACTAGAACTTTATAGAGAACGAGCTGGATTCGCTATTGTGTCTTCTTGATGTTGTTCAGAGTGAGCTTAAGCCACCCCGGATTCTCGGTTCTTTCCTTATCAACCCCAGACCTCCCCGGATACGAACAAATGCTACAAGATTTACTGGGGTTACTCCAGAATTGTGGGTTAGCGAACCTCAACCATTGGTTCTGAAGCCGTGGGACCAGAGTGATTGTGAGGTTCGCCTGCCTGTGGCACCTTTCTCGAAAGCTATGCCTCGAGACGGTGACTAGCACGGCTCTGAGATGCGGAGTAATAGGATGTGGAATGGCGCTAGACTAGGATGCAGTCCACCAGCTCGTTGCGAGGAACCTCGATGCGCAAATCGGCAGAGTGCCGTGGAGAACTTACACTGGCTTATTCTCGTAGTCTGTTGAGGTCGGCAATGTTCGCACGGTATTGATCGGTATTGATCGCCACATAGCAAGTGGACTGGAAGTTGACCGATACTTAAACGTTCCGCTGCCTGGCAAGTGCAGACTCAATCCATCCATAATTTTAGCCTTCCCTCCTTTCGCCTTACCTTCCACTCGCCATAATTTCTCAGTTGCACATCAGCAATATGTCTCCTTCAGCCATCGCTTCTGAAGCAGCATCTGTGCCTACCAATGGCCAGACCAACAGGCTTGGGCCTGAGATTGTCGAGCAAACAGGGATTCCGCCGTACCTGTCGACCATGCCTAGCGAGGATTTCGACTGGAAGGTTTCGCTGAAGAACAAAGTTATCGCAATCACTGGAGCCAACCGTGGTATCGGCCTGGGCCTTGCGACGGTTTTCCTTGCGAACGACGCTGCCCAGATCTACTCATTGGACTTGTTCGAACCCGGAGAGGAATTCGAAGTACTCCAGAAGGCATACCCCAAGCGCGTTCATTACTTGCACTGCAACGTCACATCAGAGGAAAGCGTCACTAAGGCGGTTGATCAGATTGTTGCCCAGGCTGGCCGCATCGACGGCATGGTTGCTAATGCTGGCATGACCAAACACCAGCCGGCCTTGAACTTTGACCAGGCCCAACTCGAGCAAATGTTTAACCTTAATGTCTTTGGTGCTTACTACTGCGCCACTGCAGCTGCGAAGAAGTTTATTGAGCTCGGCATCAAGGGCAGCATCGTGTTCACGGCCTCAATGACTTCATACCGACCCAACCGAGCTGGACCATCTGCACCGTACGGCGGCACTAAGGCAGCCGTTCGCAACATGGCACACACTCTCTCAATGGAGTGGGCGAAGCATGGCATCCGTGTGAACAGCATCTCCCCAGGATTTGTTAGGACACAGATGACCTACAAAATCGAGCGCGCCCCGGATTTCGCAGAGAAGATGCATTACTATGGTGGCATGCCCAGGTTGGCCGATCCCAGGGAGCTTGGGGGCGGATACGTTTACCTGCTCAGTGATAGCGCCTCATACACAACTGGGATTGATATTCCAATTGCTGGTATCGTAGGCGCGTGGTAGAGGAAAGTCGGCCGAAGATTGTTGAAAGTGGTTGCATTTGAAGGAGTTACGGTACAGGTTGACGAGTTTGATTCCCATAGCATAACATCATGAACAATGCAAAACATACCCAGAAAACACTCATAAGATGCTGACTTGCTCGGTGGAAATATGCATCCACCGTTGCCTACGTATTGTTGAACTGCAATTACAATTGCAATCGCAACAGCCCTGGGAAGCGGGGACACATTAAGCTCTTAGTAACCACATTTCAAGACAGCGGGAAACAACATGCAACGCCATGTGTCTCACAGCATTAACTAAGACGCTCTTTCACTAACCTTCAATCTATCCGCCAACTAAAACATCATGTAGCTTGGCAGCAACGATCAAGCTTGCGGGATCGATGAAGCAGACAAGAGGCTCAAGTCTGTCTGACCACTTGCGAGATCTCCGGTACGCTATAGAAACCATCCGAGCCGTCTTTCCGCGCGGCTAAGCTTCTGGAAGCTGCCAGTTCTATGGCTAAGTTTACATGTTTACTCTTGGAACCGAAGTCCATGTCTTGACTTTCAGGCCGCATCACGTGGTCGTTGGCTCCGCTTCTGCAGAGCTGAACTGCCGGAGTCAAAACCGTTCTTGTGTCCCCACACAACACGAGCTTCCATCGACGCGTCTTCTAACCGGAAGCCAAAACTCGACCTCGAAGCGAAGTCATCTCAGCATGCGCATCCCTATCCGAGATGCCGATTACATCATCAGGTACTTCTAAACCGCGAAAGCCGCGTCCTTCTAGAGCAAGGGGATTGAGGACAACGACGGGTTGGTGAGTAAACTCCGGGCTTACATTGGCTAGATCAAGTCCAATCCGCGCTGGAGGGCGACACGTTTCTCATAGAATCAGTCGCCGAACTCTTGCTGATAGGACTTGCCTTGTCTGTCTCAACCCGAGCTGATTGGAAAATTCAGTTTAACTTGCAGGTCACGACGGATCAAATGTGATGAGCAAAGACCACGCTGCGCAACATGCATCAAGTCAGACAGAGAATGTCGATTCCCATTACCTACGGATGCACCAAGGAGTACAACAATAAATGGGTCGATGTCACCGGCGCAACCAATTGTATCGCCGGCACTGGCTAGGAAGTCGATCACAAATGATACTCAATTTACCAACTCTCCAGAGCTGCCCTTTGATTCACCGTTGACCACTGGGAGCGTGGCTTCCATACCCTCACCCAACTCGGCTCCCTACGAGTGGTACGACTTACTTGCTGAAGATGCAATCCAGAATGTTGCGAAATACAACTTGAATCTGGATGTTGATAAGCCGCGTCTATCGCAGAGAGAAAGTCCTGAACGAGAGGAGCCAGTTTTGGATCCACAGTTGCGGTCGCCAGATCAAGACCGGGACATACAATTCCAATTGCCCCCCAATCAGGCTTCATCTCCGTATCAGAGCCAAAGACTTCCGGCAATCTCACAGGAACAGTGGAACTCAATTGAGACCATACCTCTGACTGATGATGACTTAGTGCTCTTTCAGCACTATGTCGCAGTAGTAGGCCCGATACTTGATCTTTGCGACCCTTCACGACAATTCTCGACAGCTGTACCTCGTCTAGCCGTGCACAACTTGGGCTTATTGAAGTCTCTGCTCGCAGTAGCAGCGCGTCATCTTGCCGCGCTGAACCAACCCTCGTACCCACAGCCCACCAGGGACTCTCATATAGTAAACCCGCTGATCAACGTTGCAACACAGTACTACTACGAAACCCTTCACTACCTCTCTCAAAATCTGAACCAAGTTAGCTATTCAAAGTCAAGGGAAATAATATCCACAGCGCTGCTGATCAGCACGTATGAAATGTTTGATGCTGAAGGGCAGTACAACAATGGCGCATGGGAGCGTCACCTTCGTGGAATTTTCTGGATTCAACGATCACAAAATAATAACGGGTCAGTACTTCCCTATCACAATGTGCTAGAAGTAGTGGTATTCGCTCTGTTATTGTCGGTGATACAGCCTGTTCATGCAGCTTCAGAGCTTAGGGGCCGAGGAGTCAATGATGAACACAACTAACAGGCACAGTGAATGCAAAGATCCGCTTAGGAGGGCGGCATGGTGGAGCTGGATTCGCCAAGACTCTTGGGTTGCATTTCGAGAGGGTCGCAGAGTATTGACAATCTGGAGACCACTTCGACGGCTTGATGACCTAACGCCTGACGAGCTCTGCCTCAGGATTATCTACATTTGCGGCCGATGCGTAGACTTTGCTTCAATCGAATCTACCAAGAAGTACGATGTTGACACTCGGATAGAACAGGGTAAGAAGCTCACTCAGGCTCTGAATGACTGGTACAATATTCTCGGGTCTTCATTCCAGCCAATATACAAGCCTGCACTGCCGGCACCAGACAGCTTCTTCCGACCGATATGGATACACCCTCCGTCGCATGCGGCTGCGATTCAAACGTTCCACTTCTCTCGTATTATTGTTGCCATCAACGAGCCATCACCAGGCGGTGTTGAGGACTTGCGTGCCCGACAACGTCTTTTAGACGATAGTCTGGAAACTATTTGTGGGATCGCTAGCGCACAGCAGGGCAAAGAGTTACCCAGTGCCATGATCAACGTGAGGGCTTTGTATGCAGGTAAATGCCACTTCTATTACGTTGAATCTGTGCTTAACTGATACCGTCATAGCCGGTCTTGCTGTACGAGACCCTGTCAAACAGGCCGCCGTCCTGCAGCTCCTCGAGAGAACCCTTGAAGTCACTAGGTTCCCCCCCAAGAGTTTACTACAAGATCTCACAAATCATTGGCACTCCCAACAATAAGGTGTCTTTCTGGGTCTTTTTTTTATCACTACACTGGCCCTCAAAAAGTGATGACTCAGAGCTAATACAACATACTTGTGCGGTCGTCCAGCACAATCATCTCGCCATCATCTCGTACCTATGTTGGCGGATTCAGTACCTGTGAGAAGAACGTACACGAGCCCCACAATTGGGTACCTCGCTACGTAGCTCAGCCGAAGGGGGTGCACAGTCCTGGGGCGCGTGCATCTCAATCTTCCCGGGTCATACTATTGATGTGGGGTCTAGCAACGCGGGGTAGGCGGCAGCGGCAACGGCAACGATTAGCTGGTCCCCATATGTTTGAGTATATGCCTCGAGACGGTGTACAACCATCCATTCCTTTGTTTGTCTCCGAGATTCACGACGTTTTAGCGCAGTTACTGACTAACTGGAGATAGTAGTTGCTTAGCTGAATTGGATATAGTTTCTAAGAGCCCCGGCCGCCAAGTCCTTGCAGATCGCTCTGTCTCCAGTTAGACTACTGCGTATCATACTTTGATTTAGGTAGTTTTGCCGATGAAGACGGCACCCGTGATTGGATAAAAGCAATATGATACAGAAGTTAGTCAGATTTTGGTTTTTTAAAGCGGCTAATGATCCAAATACCACTGTTTTCAACACACTACCACTGATTCAACATTGGTTCAAAAATGACCTAAATACCACTGTTTTTGACCCAAATACCATAGTTTTTGGACCAATGAAATCTAACGGCCCGCGCCAACGGTGACTGCCCTTGCCAAATGAATAACGATTCATAATGTGTCTGACGCGATCAAGCAGCCGACGCATTGTGAATCGAAGAACAAGATAGTTCTACTCATTCCTCGAAAAACGAAAAACATTTGACTACGATAAAAGACTAAAATCTATGATCGTACAGGCTGCGACCTGTGCACTTTTCTAAAAAGCTCTACTTTTGCCTACAGTCGAGAGCATTCTAGGTAAGGGCACATAATCCACCAACTGAACGATAGCAGGTGGGGTAGAAACAGTGGCATTCAAGTCAGAAACAGTGGTATTTTGGTCATCTTTGAACCAAGGTTGAATCAGTAGTTGGCTGTTGGAAACAGTGGTAGGCTGTTGGAAACAGTGGTAGGCTGTTGGAAACAGTGGTAGATGGTGAATTTTTACACCAAACAGTGATATTTGGGTCATTTGCCGTTTTTTAAAGATCATGTCTGAGCTGCAATATTACCCACCCTCTGCGTACACAAAAGCTCTGTATAGCGCAGATTTTTTTTCTTATGTTGCACAGATTGTATCAAATTGGGGTTCAACATCAATTTCCAGACGCCTGTGTATGGCCAACAGGTGCCTCCAAGTCCAACTGTGGACAGTGTCATGTATGAGCGGCAATGTGATGAACTGCACGACGACTCGTCCGACGGCGAGCTTAATGACGGGTGGCCTGGTGGCGTGAAGGATGAGCGTAATCTTCGCGCGCGAGGAATTCCTCTTGATTCAGACTTCGCACCAGATTTCGAGCCCGTGAAGGTTCAACACCGCCATCGCAGCATCCACCTACCTGCAGACTTCTACACAAAGCCTCTGCCAGCTACTCTATCACGACCTCCGCCCTGCATGTGCCCTCAGTGCACTTCGGATCCCAATCTTAGTGCTGCTGGCGTATACCAAGTGGATTATTACAAAGTACTGGCAGGGAAACTACGTAGCAGATCTTGAGCTCCCGAAGCTCTCTGTCGACTACAACTTCTACATGGGAGGCGTTGATATTGCAGACCAATACCGCTCCTACCCCTCTACCCAGTTGAAAGCGCTGCGCACATGGTATCCGCTATTCTTCTGGCTGCTTGACACTGCTATCATTAATGCCTTCATGATGTCGCGCGACGTATACAAAGAATCTGAGCACTCTGTACTCACTAATCACCGCCGATTTCGAATACGCTTGGCCTGGAACATGGCTCTAACAGGTGCCGCACTGATCGCTGAGGATAACACTACGAGCTACTCTACTGTTGATTTGCGCAGACCGCAGCAAAACTGTAATCCTAGCATGAGGGGGAGATATGTTACATGGAATTGAGAGCCTCCGCATCTTCGAGGACCTCTGTACAGCTCATTTTGGGCTCTAGCACGCACGAGAAACTGAGTAGTGTTTTTTTGGCGTTTTAAAAGTGCTTAGTAAGGTTACTCTGAGGAGATTGATCTAAACTAAATGAGTCCAGCGCCGAGGCAAGCTGCGGAAAGGTAAATTTTTAGCGCGACGTCGTGAAATCAAACAAAGGGATAGCGGACGCTTTCTCGGCAGTAGCCGCGAGAGAACATGAGTCGTAGCGCATCGGCACGATGACTTTTCGTTTTTATCGCTCGACTCGAGCACCAATTGGGTTATTTCCTTTTCCGCAAGACCTCCGAATACTCATCCCTCGGGCAAGAGGCCGCGGCGTCAACACAATGTCAAAGCTATGATGGCATGCCTCTTTGCTATTACTTTCCATGAAATCACAAAACTCACAAGCACCGTCACAAACAACTCTCAACCTATAGAATTCCTGAACCCAACATGACAAACCTTGAGAAAAACCGTACATTGCGCATTTTGAATGCTGCGGCTGCAGGCAAATACGGTGTCCTGGCGGCAATTGCGTATGATGACTTCTAAGCTCCTTTTGGTGATTGTGCTGATAGAACTACAGTTACAATGTTGAACAACTCACCGCTCTCGTTCGCGCCGCTGAAGCAAAGCGCTCACCCTTGATCATTCAGCTCTTTCCTTCAACGCTCCAGCAACTTCCACTTCTTGCGTATGCGGCCGCACAAGCCGTCAAGACTGCAACAGTACCGCTGTCTCTACACATTGATCATGCACAAGATGAAGCGCACATCCGCGAGATTATCGCAACACTGCCAGTGGACTCCGTTATGGTCGACATGTCGCATTACGAAGAGGCTGAGAATATCGAGAAGACAAAGCGGCTGACAAAAGAGTGCCATGCAAAAGGTATAGCTGTCGAGGCGGAGAGCGGGAGGATAAATGGTGGAGAAGACGGCATCGCAGACACAGGAGACCTGGAAGGTATGTTGACCTCCATCACTCCCATAAAGCTCAGAGTTTGGTAACTAAGAATCGCACCAGCACTTTTCACATCCCCAGAGGACGTTAACAAGTTTATCTCCGCCGGTATCGATATTCTTGCACCCTCGGTCGGCAATGTGCACGGCGATTACGGTCCCTCAGGGCCCGCAGAAGGGCAGATACACTTTGACCGTCTTGAACAAATTGATAAGCAGATCAGTAACCGTGTATTGATTGCATTGCACGGCACGAATGATTTCCCCGTAGACGTAATGAAGAGATGTATACGTGCAGGTGCGATCAAACTAAACGTCAACAAGCTGTTGTTGGAAGTTGGAAATGAGGTGCTGCGGAAGAACGCTGCGAGTACACCGTTAGTGAAGTTGATTGATCAACAAATAGATGTTATACAAGCGGAGACGGAACGGTGGATGGACATCTGTGGAAGTAGTGGCAAGGCGTAAAAGGCGTACAGTAAAAGAGTTCGCGGAGGGTTCGCAGAGGGATCACTCACATTGACTATGGCGATTGAGGTTCACATTTAAATGACGACATGATCTATCACGTTCCAGATTCAAGGTCATTGATATCTGTGTAGGTGTAGCCGACCCAGTGCTGAGCTGCTATTGTTTCTCGGACTCCCATTGCCCCATCCCTGACAAAAAGAAATGCAGTGACCTCGACCTAACCGATCCAAAACTGCTGCCATACTGTCAATGGTTGGAAGGCTTCATAACAATAAACTTCAAATACAATATATAATAATATTTACGAGTGATTCACATCAACAAGATCAACATTGGTTTTGTAGTGTAGCGGTTATCACTCCGGATTCTGATTATCTCAGTAAATTCCGGCAACCCCGGTTCGATTCCGGGCAAGACCTCGTTTTTTGGTTTGACCTCACGTCTTTTGCGTCGGGTATCAACATTTTATTGTTTGTCCTACTTAGCGATGCCGATTTGGTTGTGCGGGACATTTCTTTGCTTGTATAATAGTAATTGGGTTTCATGTATCATTGTGACAATCGAAAGAATCGGTTGGCCGAATGAAAGCTATACAATGTCGGTAACATTTTATTATCCAGACTATGTGTTGTTTTAAGCTTGGTCAAATAATTGCCTATGATCATGTAAACATCGGATTCAGTTTCCCGGCTATCCTTTCCATCACCCTCTGTGGCAACAAGCTCTCATAAACATGATTTGCCCACTCGCAGCACACCCTCCTAGTATATGCTGGGTCGATAATCTCCTCGATTCCGAATGCATTTGCCGTTCGCACCGGATTCATAAGCCTCTTATACTCGTCCTCTAATTCCTTGTACCTCTCGTCTCTCCTCGTCTTTCCATCCTTCCTCTCAATCTCCTTCAATTCAAACGAGTGCCCGACCTCAATACCACCCTCCAATGGCAATGAACCCCACAGGCCTGACGGCCAAGCGACACGCATTCTTGGATTGCGGCAGTCTAGCATGATACCTCCAGCTACGCCATACACACGACGCACAATAACGCTGAAAATAGGCATCGAAGTTGCGTAGTATGTTGCCGCGAGCGTAACGCCGTGACGCATTGTCGCCGTCCGCTCTGCAACTGTGCCAATGGCGTAACCGGGGATGTCGACGAATTGGATCAAGGGAATGTTGAACACGTCGAGGAATTTCAGCATACGCGTTACTTTTTGGGAACCGAGAGCATCCAGTGCGCCAGCATTGACCTCACAGTTTAAGGACACGATACCGACTGGTTTCCCCCCAAAACGGGCAAGTCCGACAATGGCTGTTGTGCCCCATAGAGCACCAATTTCGAAGAAGGAGTCCTTGTCTGTAACCTCAATGATGATCGCCCTTGGATTATACATTCTGTTCTTAGCCCGGGGGATGATAGTGCGAAGATTTTCAGAGATACGATCAGTAGGATCTGAGCACTCGATCGTCGGTGGTAGTTTTGTGCCGACATCTGGTAGATAGCCGAGAACTGTACGCAATTGCTCAAAGCATCCTGCTTCATCTGGAGCGAGATTGTCGATAGTGCCGTTCGTGCAGTGCACCGCTGGTCCACCAAGATCAGTAAATGAAAGTCCTTCCTCGAATGTCGCATTCGCGACAACACTGGGTCCAGCATTGAATAAAGAGCCAATGTCAGCCGCCATGACCGAGAAGTGACAGGCCACTACTCTGGCCGCTCCAAGACCAATGGCTGGACCTACTACAGCGCCCAGGTTAGGGATTCCCAAATTTAGCTGCTGTACAACTTGAGTGAAGGAGGGCAGTGGAGGCACATATGAGAAGCCAGTGGAGCGAATTGTTGTTACCGAGCCACCGCCAGATGATCCGTCCACAAGCTTCACAATAGGCAGTTTGAGAGCTATTGCAAGCTTTTCCATGTAAATCTGCATATTTTTCAGTATTCCCCTGGCCCTCGAACACAGTTTGACGTACGGTCTTCTCCATCAAAGCTCCATCAGCATGTCCAGCCCTTATCGAAAAGTCGTCAGCCGTGAAGACTATCTTCCTCCCTCGTAGCCGGCCGAAGCCTTGAACGTTGTTCGAAGGAACATATTCAACTGGCTCCTCTCTACTAGGCCCAGTCTGCTTCCATTTCACCGTTCCGCTCACACTTCCCACCTCCCGAAAGCTTTCTGGATCTAGCAACTGCTCAACTCTTTCTCTTACCCATAGCTTACCCGCTTGTTTTTGCCGTACGTATCCTCTGTTTCTCTGATTTGGTGTCGCAGCAATCTTACGCAAAGTGGTGATTTGACCGAGAATGTCTGAGTAGTCGGCAGGTAGATCTGAATTTGTGCTTTTTCGGTTTCTGCGCTTTGGTATGTCTGGGGCGATGTGTGCGCTTACTTGCACAAGCCGATCGGTTGCAGATGTTGACGCTACTTTGGGTGTAGTGGGTGGAGATTGATCACCAGCCATGACTGCGAACTTGTAAGAATGAACGCTCCCAAGTTTATCAGGTCGGGGGCTTCTGCAACGGAGCAATTGCGTAGCTCACATCGTGATAAGTTTAAACTGAATGACTTGTTGGGGTCTGGGGAAAGAAAGCTGGAGTACCGAGGCTCAAAGAGCTCCCCGCGCGCCTAACCTCGTTCATTCGACCTCTAGTCCGGGACCAAGGTGCGAACCAGCAACATGGCTTCAAATAATCCGTGTCATTTGTCCTTGGTGTTCTAGATCTGACTGCTCGACGAAAGTATTCTTTCTTTAATCTGCTTGGAACGAGGCAATCATAACAATTCACCAGTATCTCGAAATCCCGTTCGCGAGTCGTACAATCGAGTCGTAGAGGCTGTGAACGCTCCAACCACAGCAGATACACTGATGCATCAATAGACCACGGCTTATATCCCTTGGTTGGCCACTGAATCAATTGAATAACGAAGGAAGACTTCTCACAATGTCAAGACCGCCACAGAGATCTATCAAACGTCTTCTCATCGCAAATAGGTTCGTGTAAGTGTATTGATTTCGAAAACAAAGCTGATCGCGAATGAACAGAGGCGAAATAGCAACACGGATTATTTCTTCAGCTCGCGAACTCAATATTGAGACCTACAGCATTTACGTTCCTGGTGATTCTTCACACGCCACAAGGGCCAGCCATGCAATCAAGCTTTCATCCGCAGCCTCTTTCATGAACATCAATGATCTAATTGACATTGCCAAAGGACACCAAATCGATGCTGTTCATCCGGGCTATGGGTTTCTTTCCGAGTCCGAAGTATTTGCGGAGAAGATGTGGCGGGAAGCTGGTGCTATGGTTGTAGGACCCGGTTGGGAAATCCTAGCCAACACGGGAGACAAGCTGAAGGCGAGGATGCTTGCTGAACAATGTACGTGACTCTGGGATATGGTACTACTGTTGTATTAATCCCGAACGTAGGCAGTGTCCCAGTATCGCCAGCCCTGCAGACACCTACCAGCAGTATAGAAGACATACGAGAATTTGCGGCCAAAATAGGGTATCCGATCATGATCAAAGCCATTGACGGTGGTGGTGGCAGAGGAATTAGATTGATCCGAACTGAAGAACAGCTTGCCTCCTCCGTAAAGCGAGCCGTTGAAGAGAGTCCCTCAAAGCAGTTGTTCGCTGAGAAAGCAGCGGTTGATGGCTTTCGACACGTTGAAGTCCAGATCGTCGGCGATGGGAAGGGCAATGTAACACACCTGTGGGAAAGGGAGTGCAGTATCCAACGGCGGTATCAAAAGGTTGTGGAAATAGCACCGAGCGTTGTTACGGACCGAAAGCTGATCGTAAGGGTTATTGAGGATGCGTTGAGGATGGCTAGGCATGTAGGTTTCGAGGTGATCAAGTGTATTTGCATGTGCTGATAACTTCTTGCAGGTCCATTACTTCTCGCTTGGCACATTCGAGTTCCTTGTCAACCCCAACACCAAAGAGTATTACTTCCTAGAAGTTAATCCACGGTTGCAGGTCGAACACACCATCACGGAATCCATCTCGATGACCGACATAGTCAAGGCCCAGCTTCTCCTAGCGCAAGGTGCATCGTTAGACACATGTGGACTGCCTACGACCACTTGTGATCCTGAGGAGCCTCCATCAGCGCATTCAATCCAACTTCGCATCACCGCCGAGAATGTCGATAGCGACTGGTCCCTGTCCATAGGCAAGATCACTGGCCTCCAATTTCCCACAGGGAATGGAATCAGAGTAGACACGCATCTCATCAATGGCTATCCGGCTATAGTGTCTGCAGACTTCGACAGTCTCCTCGCTAAACTCGTTGTCACGGCATCGTCTTGGGAGGGCGCGGTACAAAAAGCCCAGCGCGCATTGCAAGATACGCAACTTTCAGGGGTGAAGACGAATCTCCCTATACTCCGCGCCATTGTCGCACATCCAGACTTCATTTCGGGCAAATGCAACACCCAATGGCTTGAACAGAAGCAATCCTCGCTACTTGGTGCCAGTACATATATATCAGTCCCAACAAATCCACTCACTGAAGTTCAATCCGAGACATCGTCGTCACCAGCAGTCAACACAGCAAACACCCTTTTCCGCAAAGGCGATGCCTGGTCTCTCACTCTTGGCGCACTGGGCTCAACTCAATCCAATCCAACACACCACCTTGAGCTGACAAAAGTTCTCCGAAACGATTTCCCTACCTCACTATCCGCAGACATACTCTTCACCATTCCCTCTGCCTCCTCACCCTCGAAACCAATCTCAACCCCCTACACACTAACGCTAACATCCACGTCCGCCAGTGCTAGCGCCTCAACCTCCACCCATCCCCGTGCCAATCCTTCTAACCCGTCTCATGTCGCGATCCCGTTCCCGGGGAAACTGGTCGAGGTGCTAGTCGAAGAAGGTGACGTAGTGCGGGAAGGCGATGTAGTATGCGTAGTGCAGCAGATGAAGATGGAGCTGGAGGTAAGGAGTGGTAAGAGTGGAAGGGTGGGGTGGGTGCTCGAGGTTAAAGAGGGTGGGGACGTGGATGTCGGGTGGCTTGCTGCTGTGATTGAGAGGGAGGGAGAGAGGCTGTGAGACTAGACAGCAGAGGGGAGGGTCTGGTATTCCGCGTTTCCTGCATCAATCGAATGTAATCTTCTTTGCTGCTCCCTTATTCCCCCCAAGATCAATCTTTAACTTCTTGCTTTCCTTCGCCGCCTTCGCCGCCGCCCAACTAGGATGCAATGTTCCCATATCGTCTTTCTTCGCTCCTTCATTTCTCTTCTTCCCCAACGGCGCCGCATTCTCTCCGCTAATCATCGGGCCCCTACCACCCTTAGCTTTCATACTCCTTTCAGCCGCACGCCTATCCTTTCTATTACTGGCTCGTGCACCCTCGCTGCTGACAGCCCCTCGCTTGGCATCCCAGCCGTGCTTGCGTTCATTTTTTTCGAGATGTTTGGCTGCTTTACCATATTTTGCTTCCGCAATTTTTTGTCGAGCACGTTGGCCGCGTCGGTTTTTACGTGGCTTTTCATCAAGCGAGGAAGCAGATTCGTCGCCAGAGAAGTAGGCAGCGTGACTAAGACCAGGAAGGAAGGTGGAGGCTGTGGGTTTAGAAGTGTCTTTGGGAACTTTGAGTTTCTTTTCAGTGGTCACGGAGACTGAATCATCCGAATCCGAGAGGTCGGAGGGAGGTGCTATTGACCGGTTCATGGGTACGTCTGAGTTCGAATTCGAATTACTGAAGCCCTCGAATGACTCGGCGTCAGAGGATTCGCTTGCAGCTTCTAGATCGGCATCTGGGTCGTGTTCGCTGTCACTGTCGCCTATACTCGGGGGCCGCTCATCTTCAGACAGATCACCATCACTTTCTTCTCCCGAAGACGGCGCCGCTATCCGCGCGCTGAACAGTTTAGACGCAACGCCTTCCTCGTCGCTGATGTCAAGCATATCCACATCGTCATCCTGTGTCTTCTGCTTCTTCTGCCCCCCCTCCAAACTTTCCACACGTTCATTCTTCACTTCTTCTCCAGCTCCAACAATGCCTTTCAAATCCTCAATCAAGCTATCAACCTCCTTCTTCACCGCTGCCACCTTGTATAACCTCGCCAGAACGTTCAACCTCGCAGGTTCGTTATCTACTTTCTCAATCTCTTTAATACTCTCCGGTAGCGCTTCATGCTCTCTTAAGCTCTTCACCTTCGCGATCGTCTTGCGCACATGTTGCTCTGCGACTTTCTCCAGGTCCAGTGCCTTGAGTGCGCGATATTCATCGTCAAGCCGTGTAAGTGCCTTAGTGTCTCTCTTCTGGACAGCAGTCTTTTTGCGACGGCTGTGCTTCTGCCGCTCGAAGCCGGCGCCGAGACGAAGGGCCGCTACAATAGGCTTCTGTGCTGCGGTCAGGCGTGTGAGGATTTGCTTTTTTTGACGTGTGAGAAGCTTGGACACTGCAGGTTGGGTATCAGATAGTGCCGGCGAGGCTTCGGATCGCTTGCGTTTGGCCATTATACTAAGCTGTGGGTGAAAAATGGTGAAGTGCTTGGTGAAGGGAAATTTTTGGGATGCGACGGTCGCAATCGATAAAGATTCGGCTGTAACTGCCATCTGCCGTATGTCGAAACGGTGGCCCGTGCAGACTTCCCTGACTCGGTCGTTCACTTAGTCAATCGACTCACTGAGAAACTTCAATTACTCGGCCTCGCTTCCAAGAAAATCAATACCCTTTTATTTAAACACATAGATAGCAAGCGTGCACATTGTCCAGAGATCCTGTATGCGCTTCGGTCCACTCTCGCATGACATCGTATGGAACATTGGGAAGAATGAAACAACACAACTGGCACCAGCCAAACTCAGGCAGAGAGTAATGCCTGTTAAACTGACACAACGCAGGTACAGTATCCTCCATGCGATTGCAACACATTAGTAAAGTTGATAGAACTGGCTAGGGATGGCACCACCTTTTTGTGTATCGGTTGATTTCTTGTAACGTGGTTCCCCACCGAGCGGCCCACCCCACCGAGTGGCCACCCCAACCAACTTTTCTCCATCATCTGTCTTTTATCCACAATGCCACCACAACG
>JALRMI010000046.1:0-94037 GCA_026120165.1 Leptosphaerulina australis
GAAATTCATTATTTTGTTCAAGGTAGCCTGCTCTGCCACTCAGCTTACAGATTTCCCCATGGTAGTCATACTCCAGCAGGGGGTCTCTTTTCAATAGGTAAGCTAAAGACTCAACGAACACGGTTGTAGGAACTTGCAACATCATGTGAACGAGCTGAGCTCAGCCGGCATTCTAGGTATTCCGATTATGTACCAGTCTTCGATAGCGTCAACGAGAAGCAAATAAGCAGTACTACAGCACTCTAGCACTTTTGTTCTTGGCAGGACAGATATAAATGTGAAACCCCTTTTTCGAGTCGTCAAGATGTGCAGTTCATCAGTAGTTCCACTGTTTCAACCAGCGAAGTATCAATTTTAAGATGGCCATCCACGCCGACATCGAACTCATACCGGGCACGGAGATTATGAATTCGGATGGTAGAGCAAACAAAGCTTTGATTCCTATTCCGTCCTCGGATCCTCGCGACCCACTCAACTGGTCAAAAACATGGAAGAGTGAGTACTGTGTGCAACCTCCTGATGCTTCCACTGACGTGAGTTAGTTGTTGCCCTTACCTCTCAGGCTCTTTTTACATGGATCTCTGTCACGGGTGCTCTCTCCATCGCGCCCATGTTTCCTCTCCTCGGCAAAGAGTTCCACCTTAACAACAATCAACTGGCCATGCTCACAGGCATCGTTGTGATCACATTAGGTTTTGCCAACTTTTTCATTGTGCCGCTTAGCAACATCTTTGGACGACGAGCTGTCAGTCTAGTGTTCTCTGTCTTGATTATGCTGTCTTGCATTTGGCAGGCACTGGCTACTTCTTATAAGAGTCTGCTGGCTGCTAGGGCTATCAATGGTTTGGTGTGTGCTACGAGCGAGACAATTCCAGTACAAATGATTGCGGACGTATTCTTCCTGCACGAACGTGGGCTTTGGACTGGAGTATACTTGTAAGCGGATCAATATACATATATGTTCAACACTGACACTGGCGCAGCACGAGCTACTTCATGGGCGCTTTCCTAGGTCCCATCATGGCGGGCTCAATCGCTTCCCACCACGGATGGCAGTCCTTCTTCTGGCTTGAGACTGCACTCTCAGGTGTCTCGATTATTCTGGTTGCTGTTGCCTTTCCCGAAACAAAGTATCAACGCAGCCACAACTCAGCCCCTTCCAGCCAGTCCTCTTTGCGGGGAAAAGGCATGGCTTTAGATACGCCTTCTGACAATCAGCTGGAGAAACAAACAACAAATAGCATGGCCCAAGAAACTGAGCTTGCATCACTCGAAATGGCATCTCACCCTACTGGCCGCCCCTCTCGCTCTCAATTTTCACCCTTCCAATCACCCGACCCTAAATGGAAAACATTCATCTTACGCGACATCGTCACACCTCTAAAATGCTTTTTCAATCCCATTATTCTCTGGGCTGGACTCATGGTTGCTGGACCCGCTGACCTTCTTCTGTTCTTCAACTTGACTGAGTCTCCCGTACTGGCCGCACCGCCCTACTTGTTCCGCCCCGACCAAGTTGGATACACCAACTTTGCCTTTGCCGTTGGTGCGCTCTTCGGTCTAGCGAGTGCAGGACCATTCTCCGACTGGGTTGCCGCGCGCGCGACACGGAAGAACGGAGGTGTCAGGGAGGCCGAGATGCGACTCCCCGCTCTGATACCATATATGATCATCACAATGCTTTCTGCCATTCTCGGCGGGCTTGCGTACCAGCGCTCTTGGGCATGGGGTCATATCATTGTGTGGGGCTACGGATTCGCTGGGCTGAGTGTTACGACGGTGCCGACTATTGCTATTGCGTACGCGATCGATTGTTACAAACCAATCTCAGGCGAGATCATGGTTGTGGCAACTGTGTGCAAGAACTTTATCGGATTTTCATACAGTTACTGGGTGTTTGATGTTGCGCATGCTAGCAAGAATGGATGGCTTACTCCCGCCATGATTATCTTTGCATGCGTGGTCGGGCCAGCGGTGTTAGCAATCCCGTTGTACTTTGGTCTAGGAAAGAAGTTGAGGATCTGTACAAAGCATTCAGATGTGCATCGTATGGAGGAATAATCTTAGGGTCAGCGAAAAAGTGAAAGCAGCCGAGGAAATGCGATGCTGGATGATTTGCTGTAGTCGGTGAAATGTATGCTAAATTTTTCTAATCTGCATGTGCACACCGTCACAGACTCTGATGCAGCATCCAACCCTTTGACACTGAGAGCAATGAGTGAGGTTGGCATCAAAGCGGTCCTTCAATGAACTGGTATCCACAAAGGTCATTTTGTCCCCCAAGATCGAACCCGTTACATTACGCAAGGCGATGTGTTCAATATTAAAATCAACCCAGTTTCCGCACAAATAGTCAAAACAGGGGTATCGAATATTTCAATTGCCCAAACGCCATTGACCCATTCACTTTCCCACTGCTTCGCTCACCCAGATTATACGCCCCTAAGTGCTCCATCCCCTCTAGAACTCAGTATGCCGTCGGCGTAGGAAGAGAGGAGCACCTACCTATGACTTCTGTCACCACGACGACCTGGTAGTGCGGGCGGTACCTTCGGGTTACCAAAAGCATCGGTACCCAGCGCCTCGCGGCAGTCAGGACAATACCATTTAGCGCGGCGTGCGGGCATTTGAGTCATGCCGACGCACTGGAAATGGAACCATTCCTTGTCGCACTGTTCTTGTTAGCAAATGCATAGCCTACAATTAAAAAGGAACCTACATTATTGTCACACGATATCATCGATCCATAGCTGACATCGTCGCAGATACAGTATCGTTCCTCATCAGAGTCAACATCCTCAATGTGCCCGGGCTGATCTTCTGGTTTTTTTTTCTTTCCATTTTTGCTGCCTTGTGATCTCTTGACATTTGTCACTGTCTTTTGGCCGTTCTCGGCGGAAGTGACTTCACCCTTCGGTGGCGGCTTCTTACGCGAGCTCACGCGGGTAGGAGCAGGAGCAGTGAGTGCGGGCTGACTAAAGATGCTGTGTCGACGTGAATCGCGAATAGGTCGACCCGATTCGTTTGGTTTTGGTTCTTCACTTTGAGCCTTTGGTGTTGGAACATGGCTGCGACCAGAACGTGGGCGGAGCGCAATTGTGGACTCTGGAGATGCGGCTCGCTCAACAACAGGTGCATTTGACAGTATCGACTTTGACGGCTCAGGTGGTGGCGGACTCGAATTTTTGAGGGCGACTGACTCACGTCGTGGCCGCGTAGAGGCCGCAGTCGTGGCAAACTGTGCCGGTGCTGGCGCTTGCTCTGGTGCTGGTACAGCGACCGTCAGCGACGACCTCTTTGGGTCTACAATTGATGGCTGGATAGGCGTAGCTTGTCGGGTAGCCTCATCTGTCTCTGGCTTGCTGAATTTGGGCGTGCTCGGTCCAGCCGGTGCAAGAGGTACATGAACGGTGTTCGAGGATTTTTCTCGTAACGGCACAGGTGTCTGGGCGACGGGAGTCTGGGTGGCAGGAGTCTGAGCGACGGGAGTCTGGCGGACAGGAGTCTGGAATGCGGGAGAAGGTGGGACAATAGAAGGTGCTGCAGAAGGTGTGGCAGGAGAAGCTGCCACAGGAGAAGCTGCCACAGGAGAAGCCGCCACAGAAGAAGCCGCCACAGGAGAAGCCGCCACAGGAGAAGCCGCCACAGGAGAAGCTGCCACAGAAGAAGCTGCCACAGGAGAAGCTGCGATGGGCGTGGTAGGCTCCTTGGGCAATGGAACTTCTGCAGGAGCAAATGCTGTAGTGGAAGGCACACGGTCTACTGGTGGTGCTGGGGCAATGAGCTGCAGTCGCGGACGCTTTGGTTCCGGCTGCTGTACTATAGTATCTGCCTGCAGTGCTTCTAACTCTTTCTCATGTTCCACAGCACTTTCAGCTGCAGGTGGAGTGGTGTCGCGTTTTCGCTTATGTGTTGCTGGTCGAGCGGTCAACTTCTTCCTCTGCGCAGATGCGGCGGGTGTGGAGACGGCATGAGCTGAGAATGTAAGCTCTTTGAGACCATCTGCGGCGTTTTGAATTGTCTTCGTCGCATCCTCCAGAGCGCGCACAGCGCGCATAGCTTGCTGCCGCTGTGTGTCGCGATCAGACCGCTTACCCTCGGCGGCCTCGACACTGTCGTCTCTTGCAGGCGCAGACTCGCCAGGTGCTGTGAGTCCGTCTGCAGCATTTGCAGTTGCTGCCAATGCAGGATCATCGACACCTTGCGCTGTGGCTATTTGCAACAGCGTCTCAGGCTCCTCATTAAGCAGCTCTTCTCCAGTCGCCTCGCAGCGCGCCTTCTCTCGCTCAAAGTCGCTCTTCGTGCGGTGCTTTCGTTCCAACTCGCGATTCACCATGGTCAGACTGGGTGTCCACACAGCATTTTTCTTCATCTGCTTCCTGAGCACCGCCATTTCGTACTCAGTCAGCTTCATCCAGGGCGCCCATTTGCTGCCAGGTTTGGCATCCGGCGGCGGTGGGGAGAGCTTTGCGAGGGCATTGCTGGTCGAGATGCCGGCAATGGAGCTGTGAACATTTGTACCTGCCACACCAGGAGCCCGTGACCGGGGTTTGTGCGACCGGTCTTTGTATGTCTGCGATTTTCTAGACCGTTCGACGAGAGCATGTCTTCGGCCATCTTCTGAATCCTCTGACGATGAGACGCTGTGTGCTCGTGAGCGGCCGTGGGGAAGGGGTACAGACGATTTATTGTACCTGCCGCGGCCAATGTCGAAAGTGAGGTGCAGACGTGGCCGGTCGTAGCTACGTTTGACTGCTTGAGGCGAGATTGGTGGGGGTGTTGGATCGCGTGAAGGAGGCTCTGGTTGTGCTTGCAGCTTGCGCTTGATGATCGAAGAGCGCTGGCAGTGGCGAACTGTAACCTCATACAGTCGAGCTGCCTCTGTGTATGCATACTCTCGCTGACTAATAGCCTTCTGCATATAATGGGCGATCTGCTTGCGCAAGACCGATGGGTCGGTACGCTCTATTTCTGGGAGTGAGGGTAGCTTGCAATATAACGACGTCAGCTCGTGTACCTGCTGCACCGCATCGGCATAGGTGGCATCGAGGTCTCCGATAAGTGTCAGAGACCGCACCAGGTCTGATGGATAGAACTCGGTATAATCGAGGAAGTCGTTCACTGTGGTTTGCGCATCGGGGTTCGGTGCGGGCAGGGGAATCGTGGGCGCATCTTCAATGTCTGCCATGGTGCATCGCGGGGAGTGTCCTGGGTGAGAGGCGGCAGATGCGCGCGTCAGACACTCCAGCCACGCGTCAATGCTATCAGAGGAAGGAATCGGGTCGGCACGGAGAGTGAAGGAGGGCAACAACGTGCTGGTGGTGGTGGCCAGCCAAGCTATGGTGAGCGCGTTGCGATTCACTGAAGTTGGGGGCGGTTATCGGGCCGAAAGGCTAGCACTAGCGCCATCTGCCAGTCAGGAACGGGATACATAGCTGAAGTCCGCATTTGGTATCTATGGTACGTGATGTAGGCCGCTCAAGATGGTTCGAATCTCTTTTTGCAACTTGGACTTATACACACTCGAAGTTTTCACAGCAGGTTCTTATCAGAAGCGCGTTCTAACAAAACAGCGTTCCTGAAGTTGTATTTTGAGCAAAGCTTGTACACACAGTTCGACTGGCTTTCAGCGATAAGCATAGCATGGAAATCCTGGACAATAGTCATTCAACTGATGAGCTTGGAAACTTAGTGACACTGGGTAGCAAGTGGTAATCAAAGTTGGCAAACAAACAAATCAAACAAGTCAGCCTCGCCCAATTAGGTAAGGGTTAGGCTTATAGGGGTAACTGTTAAACCAAATCAAGCGTGTTTGATTTGTTTGATTTGTTTGTTGCCGACTCCAGCGATAACGTTCTTCCATCATCAAGGCAGGCGAGATTCCAATATCGAAGCTGGTGAGCAATATGGAATGCAATGACGCAGGATCAATGTTCCTACCAACCACATACTTGGTTATTGTGCCTGATTGATTGTGCTGTCTAGCCTGGTAAAACTGAACACTAACCTGACTGATGGTGCCACGCAATGGTCATATCACGTGACCAAAGAATAACCGGTACAAGGCTTCATTTCGTTGTGCTTACCTTGAGATTCAGGTAGGACAACAGTGGTGCCTCACAGAATTTACTTTGCAGGAGTTCAAATATACATGGCACACCGTAAACACTGATTCGTCTTACATGCAACTAACATCAACCATTACAAGAACTCAGGATTCTTCTTTGTGCCTCCTCTATAAGTCTTAGTCATTTACGCCTATCCTATGTGAGGTCCGGTGGCCCCAGTGCATGTTCCCTATCTTTGCTGTTGTTGTAGCTTGTAACAAACCTGCCTTGCTTCTCTTGGCATTCTTCTCTTCCAACCGTTCACCCCAGAACATGGCGTCCGTAGCGCGTCTCGAGCGACTCCGCAAGCTCATTCAGGCAGAGGTTGATGCATTGCCTGATCGACCACAAGAACTCATAGTCGACGGCAGTGATTCTCCGGGTGGGGTGGTGCAAGAGCCTACGATTGACGCGTCCAGCAAACAAACAACAACTGATCCTCCACAGCCTCAACCTGAGTCAAACACCCAGGAACCAAACGCTAACCGCTGGAACATCTGGATAAAGGACAAGAAGGATTCCAGAAGCTCTTACAACTCTACCTCGATGCCCAGCTCGATCGCCACCACAGCTTTGACGCCGTCCGCTCCACTTCCCGCTACCAATCTTAAACGCGGTGGCCTTGCTCAGGCTCAACAGCATTTTACACCAATTCAGGCACTGGCAAAATATCCATACAGATTCTGTGATCGAGAGTATCAACAGAGTGTAGCTTCCGCCTTCTTTGACCAGGGCAAGTTCTGGGCACGTGAGTGGGACCTGTAAGTGGCTGTCACCTGACTTTTCGAGCCTCGCACTCACCTCCACTGTAGTTACTACATTTGGGATATCGACAACTGCGTCAAACCTCTCATCCTTGTCCACGAAACTCAATTCCAAGCTCTTCTAGACGAGATTAATAATTGTCTCAAGCTTGACCTGCAAATTACTGACCAGCAGCGCAAAGGCGCCCTTGTCAGTCACTTCCCAGACCATCCACGCTGCACGCCTCGATATCTTGGGCGCTCTAGATCTCGCGAAGAGTATGAAAAAATGGCCGATAACGTGCCTCATCAAGATTTCCGCGCTACGGGAGAGTCGGACGGTCCGCCACTTGATGAGCGCACTCTAGAAGTATTCAAAAAGCTTATGGAAGATTCTTTTAACGCACAGCGAGCCAAGAATAAGGCTTCAAAGGCGAGGAAACAGCAAGAACGTATTGTCAAGCAAAAGACCATGGCAGATCAGTTCAAGCGCGCTCAGAGATACCTGGGTCTCCGACCAACGTCCGTAGCGATTGATCCGCTTGCGAGTGGTCTACCCGCTGCCATCGATCCGGCACGTTTGCTTGCAATCTCAGGAGACTGTATCAACTAACGTTTTGCAGGGGCTGCTAGCGCCTTACAGTTTCGACCAGGCTGTGGTCTTTGTTTGCATTGATGTCGAGACTTATGAGCGTGCACACCACAAGATCACAGAGGTTGGAATTGCTACATTAGACACTAGAGCGTTATCAAGCGTCCCGCCAGGCGAGGATGGTAAAAATTGGAGAGGTTTGATCCGCGCTCGACACTTTCGCATCAAGGAACACGCCCACCTGGTTAACTCTGAGTTTGTTAGCGGCCATCCCGATGGCTTTGACTTCGGCATATCTACGTTTGTCTCTTTGGCAGAAGCACCTTCTCACATCGCGGCTTGCTTCTCGTCTCCTTTTGGAGCTCACCAGTCTAACGGTGCTAAAGACATCGTCAACCTCATGGAAAGACTCGACCTTGGGGAGAAGCGAAACATTGTCCTCCTTGGGCACGACGTTCTGGGGGACATCAAGTGTCTCCAAAGCCTTGGACATGACCCGATGGAGATTGGGAATCTACTCGAAGCATTGGACACAGCCGTCATGTACCGTGTCTGGCGCCGCGAGCACAACTCCGCATCTCTGGGCAGGATCTTGTACGACTTTAATATTGCCGGATACAAACTTCATAATGCTGGGAACGATGCGGTCTTCACGCTGCAAGCCATGCTGGGTATCTGCGTCCGCGAAGCGTCCGTCCGTGGCTCGCCTGAACTGAGTAGTATGCGAGACAGCGAGAAATCTGCCCGCCTAGCGGCAGCATTGGAGGATGCACAGCAGAAAGCAAACGATGAAGCTGAGGGCTGGAGTGATCGCGAGCTCGAAGGCGATGGCGGCGCACCTGTGCCCATCTCGATAATTCCGTCTGAGCCTGCGCCCGTCCATGCTACGCCACAGATGCCGTCTAGCAACAACAGTCGCAGTGCTTTTCAAAGCCGAGGCCGAGGGCAAGGCAGATTTCAAGGTCCCTTAAACAATATTCATGAGTCTTCGAAACCCCACGACAATAGCTCTAGAAGAGAAGATGGCCGCTCAGACCGAGGACAACCTAGCCGTCATCACAACAAACCCAGAGGAGGATATCACGGACGATCTGACCAACAAGTTTACAATAATGGTTCCCACCGTGGACGTGGACGTGGACGTGCAGGCGGCCATAGATCCTCCAACACGCCTGATAGCCATGAATCAGGCACTCAGGTATGCTTTATTGACCCCACCTAAGACTAGTGATGTTTTCAATCGCGAGCAGCTATTGAATGTATTTTAACATTTTCTCGCAGGTGAACTACTATTGGTGATCTGGCCTACATCTTACATACGGTCAGCAGATGCTGGCGGGAGGAGATCTTTTAGGAGCTACAGGTTGGAAATGGGCGGTCTCGCAACCATAAATTGTACGGTATTTTGTGCAAATAGAAACGATAGATGGCATGTGGGTTGATCTGCTTGCATGTTCTCGTGTGATGAATCCTTTTTCTCTACCCTTTGCTAGAAAGCGAGGACATCATGCAACGTAACTAGACGATAAGCTTATGTTGTAAGCCATGTCTCAATTCTTATGTATACTGTCTGGGTCCAGGCTCGTAAACGTTTGTGTTGTCTCTATCATTGGGTGCTTACACAATCGGCGATTTGTTTTAGTTTTGCAAATAATTCTGCTTGGGCATACTTGCGAGTATTAGATCAGGATTTCGCACCCTGGCAGATCTTCGATTGGCCAATAAAAACTCAGGTATTACTACAATCCTTTGGCATGATATATGCAGACATTACAATTTCTAGAGTTCAACCAAGCTGAATTTTTTATCTAATAGCCAAGGCACTTCAATGAGTGCGACCATGTTCTCTGATGATATAAATTGATGAACCCTGCCAAGCGTTCGTCCACAAAATCCTTCCCCCACCAGACCCTTGCTAAACGTCATGCACCTTGTTCTCACGACACAATTGTCGGCTAGTCCCCGCGGCGGTGTACAATGCGTTCAGGTACTATATCAAGCTCATCGAAGCTAATATGTCAAGCCTCATCTTTCTCTTGCTTTCTTAGTACATTTGGCAGGTCGGTGACAGTCTGAGCTACTGCCTATTGAGCCATCACCCATCAAGCTCTCGCCCACTATGGCGCCCCTTGAGGATACCGTTACCATCCCTACCAAGCGACCTGGCCGTTCTAACAAGACCTCACCTCGTCGCAGTCGAACGCAATCACAGAAATCACGCTCATTATCACGGCACAATAGTAGAAAAAAGAGCAAAGATGCATGGTGGAAGACACACCCCTTTTCAGGCATGATCAATGACATCCGGCGCAGAGCTCCATTTTACTGGAGCGACTGGAGGGATGCATGGGATTATCGCGTTGTGCCAGCGACGGTGTACATGTATTTTGCAAAGTCAGTGATCACCAATACACACCGGATTCAACCCTGTAGTTACTCTACTACCATTGACACGCAAGACTTTGGTTATGATCGTATATGGAATCTGCACGCAACTACAACTGGAATCAACTGCAGGGTGTAAGCTGACATGCTGTAGCATTCTCCCTGCGCTGGCGTTCTCGCTCGATATGTTTGTTAAGACAGACATGAGTTTTGGCGTCAATGAGGTTCTTCTTGCAAGCGTTCTGGGTAGCATCGTATTCAGCGTTGCAGCTGCACAGCCGCTGGTCATTGTCGGCGTCACAGGTATGGGGAGCCGTCTGCAGAATAATAAAGAAAGATTGCTAATCATTAACCAGGTCCCATAACAGTCTTCAACTACACGGTTTATGAAATAATAACACCACGCGGTACAAATTATTTCGCTTTTATGTGCTGGATTGGAATGTACGCTGACACACTTGATCCTTTTGAACTGTACTGACTATTCTAGATGGGCGCTCATCTTTCA
Organism: Leptosphaerulina australis; assembly: GCA_026120165.1. Classification (NCBI taxonomy): domain Eukaryota; kingdom Fungi; phylum Ascomycota; class Dothideomycetes; order Pleosporales; family Didymellaceae; genus Leptosphaerulina; species Leptosphaerulina australis. Next base: position 10,336 of record JALRMI010000046.1, read on the forward strand.
CTGGATTCTCGCCATTGTGAATTCTTGTAACGGCCTCCGCTATGTCACTCGCTTTTCCTGCGACATATTCGGCTTCTATGTCGCCTTCATCTATTTGCAAAAAGGCATCCAAGTTCTCACACGCCAGTGGGAAGTCAGCGATGCATCGGCATATATGTCCATCATGATCGCGCTCCTCGTCACGGCCGCTGCCTACCTCTGCGGCGTCATTGGCCAATCATCGTTGTTCCCACGACATGTTCGTAAATTTGTAGAGGACTATGGTACGCCGCTCACCGTCATCTTCTTTACGGGATTCGTACACATCGGAAAGATGGCAGGTATCGAACTGTTGAGACTCCCAACATCCAGAGCCTTCTTCCCGACAACCGACCGCGGGTGGTTCATCCACTTTTGGGACATTAGCGTCAGCGAGGTCTTTCTTGCAATCCCTTTTGCCATACTACTTACAATCCTCTTCTGGTTCGACCACAATGTCTCTTCGTTGATCGCGCAAGGTACTGAGTTTCCTCTACGCAAGCCAGCAGGATTCCACTGGGATATTTTCCTCCTCGGCCTCACAACTGGCGTTGCAGGCCTTCTAGGCATTCCCTTTCCTAATGGCTTGATCCCTCAGGCACCCTTCCATACAACCTCTCTCTGTGTAACCCGCACCGAGACTGACGGAAAAGGGAACTCGAGGCGTATCGTAGACCACGTAGTCGAACAGCGCATTTCAAATCTTGCACAGGGTCTGCTCACGCTCGGTACCATGAGCGGCCCTTTGCTCATCGTACTGCACCTAATTCCTCAAGCTGTGCTCGCAGGACTGTTCTTTGTTATGGGCATTCAAGCACTAGAAGCAAATGGCATCACAGCAAAGATCGTTTTCCTCCTTACAGACCATTCGCTCATCTCGCATTCAGAACCGTTAAATCAGATTCAGAGAAAATGGGTTGTCTGGGCGTTTGTGGGGCTGGAGCTGCTGGGATTTGGAGCCACGTTTGCAATCACGCAAACCATCGCTGCTATTGGTTTCCCGGTTTTCATCTTACTATACATTCCCATGAGGATGCTTCTCATGCCGCGATTCTTCTCCGAGAGCGAACTCAAGATCTTGGACGCGCCGACTGCTAGTCCGTTCACGATGGAGAGTGTAGGCGGCAATCATGGCCAGATCCAAAGCGATCTGAGCAACGAGACGCTGGAAGAGGCTGAGAGGGGAGAGAGCGAGGGTGTTTTCAGAGAGCGCAGGACTAGTGCTGGTGCAATGAGTCGACGACGGACGAGCTTCAGGAGCGGAGAGGGCACTCCGATGGAAAGGCTGAACCCATGAGGGAGTTTAATATCCCGATACCAAACTTAAAGACCAGGGCTCTCTTAAGGACAATTCAAAAGTGTGGCACCATACGCAGATTTGCTGTACATTGTATGCTCATCTAACGGGTTGTGTCTACAAGGAATGTACAAGCGCCACTCAAGCTTTCGGAAATTTTAAGCGAGTCTAATGAGGGGCCCCAGGGCTTCGACGTCCAACACCCATCAGCTGACGACCGTTTCATTTCCTCTCTCCGGTTTTTTTTGTCGCTTCCTGCGCTGTCTACTGTTATCGTGATACCATTTCTGCGCTGATTCATCGCATCTTCATCATGACTATCTCAACGACCTTTGTGCTTGGAACCAAGGCAGCTTACTTCTTCAACAGCCCCACACATTGGGCATGGCACGACCTTCCACAAGATATTGAAGCACTTTTCACCAAGACACCACCATTACAAGATGTGATCGAGTTGGCACTAGGCGCTAATCAAGCATACTTCGTCAGCTACCGTGATCATGACGGCCAAATCTTATGCAAGCACTACAACTTACCTAATCCTTTGGTTGAATATTTATACATGTCGCATCCATCTATCATCAGGGACCTATCAACTCTAAGTGTTACGCTTGGGCCTTATGACTCATACTATGCTTGGGATCGCACCTCTGCATCATGGGGTAATGTCCCAACTGGGCTTGAGAAGTCGCTGCTTAACCGTTTGGAGAGCCAAGACACATGGAGAACCACATGGAAAGCAGACGGTTATGAGGCACCTTGCTTCGTCAGCTTAGGAAACGATGGGGCATACTTCATGCGTACAGTATCCGGCGGTGGGTGTTGGGATTTCAAGCTCCCAAAGGTAGATGGGCGAAGTGGGCTTGGAACGATGGGTGGCGATGGGTGGGAGGGTATTAGAGGCACTAACAATTTTCTAGAGGACAGCTCAGACTTCACCGGTGTTGCTGTAAGCTGGAAAACTTCAGACGGTAAATATTGAGACTAAACATCGCCAGGCTTTACATCTTATGCCGACACAAGCAAGTGCCTACGTGCTTATCTTGACGAATGGCAAGATATTCTCGAATTTGCCAGAGCACACCTGGACAGATTATGCCAAAATTGCAGATAAGCTGCCAACGTTTGTTCAATACATGGCACCTCTACCGCCTATGCCTGCACCCCCGCAAGGGCAGCCTCCATCGCAGATGCTGAATCAGCCCCAGCATCCTCAGCCCCCAGGTTATGTGCAGAGCCAGCGCCTATGGCCAGGCAATTGCTGTCCTTTGGCTGTTACGGGTGCGCCGCACACGTGTTGTCCGTCTGCACCGATGCAGGTAAGGCCATGGCCAATGCCGCCAATCAATCCGCCTGTACAATATTGAGTATGCCATGAAACGCAAGAACTGTGTATATGCAGCCTCATGGTATGACTGCAAATTCAGCAATACCGCAGAGTAAGTACGATGTTTCCTAACGTCAAGTATTCGTTGCTCGAGGTATGACAAGGCCCTTGTTCAATCTTATAGTTCAGCTTACTTGTCAATATATTCGTAAACTCTCCAGTCTACCAGAGATTCTTGTTTCGGTTCGATCATGCAATGGGATGTTACCAATGTCATTTTCTCTTTCTCTTATCATTTGGAGTTCCGTTTGTGATTCTAGTTACTAATATTGACCAGCTAGGAACGCACGCACTTGCCACCAAATCATTAAGAAACAAAAGTTGTGCAACTCTTTATCACTGCCATAATCCACCTGCCGCTTGGTAGCTTGGAGAGTTTGACTAGACTTCTCTTTAACCTATACAAATCCATGCCGATTGGCTATTACAACATAGTGTATGTGCCAAAATGTTGGCTCTAAAGCACTACAGAAACCGGACTCAATCCTAGCATTGTCCCGCCACGATTATTTGTCAAAGTAAACGATGAAGACGGCAACATCTGTGATGTGGCATTGACGAGGAGATCGAAATGACTACCTGATTTAGAGTTGGAGAGCGTGTGAGCGTGTGAGCGTGTGTATGTGGTACTAATTATTCGTAAGGCGTTATGATGTTTGCATAGCGATTCGATGAACCGATGAGTCACTGGTAGACGTTGTGTCTTCGGGTGGAGTAGTTGACTTTTATCCCTTTAGGACATTCTTATCCCATTCCGTTTAAAACAAACTTGTTTTAGATTTTGAAGTGCTCAAAACAGGTCAATCAGGCCTCTCGCCACTCCGGTATCCGCGCGTTCGAATGCGCGTTGGTATTGCGTCCGGGTTTCCGTGTAAAGCTCCACGCAGCGTGCACCTCACGTCCAGCATTTGAAGACCAATCAAGAGAAAAGCAGACAATTTTCAATAAATGCTCTTAAGCCATCCACAACCTCATTGTTATTCTAGCAACACATAGAGCGTTTGTGATCATGGTAATCTGCTTAAACACTTATTTCGATTGTTTTGGTTTGAGAGGCCTAACATCTGACCTTCATTAGACACACTGGTACTGCGCTTACGTGCCACGTTCATTGAGCTGTCGTATTTCTTCAAGGCTCCGGAGTGCCCATGTCTTCCAGTCCATGATGTTGGCGTCTTCTTCCTTTAATTGCTCCTCAACCCTCCTTTCAATCTTCGCTGCCGCCCACTCACCAACGTCATATGTTGAGTGTGCACCTCGTAGCAACACAACCTTGAACCCAGCAGCCAACGCGCCTCTACAGGTGGACAGTACACAGCACTCGCTTTGAATGCCAAAGACTACGATGGTGCCTACGTTACGGGCTTTGAGCTCAGCAGCCAGTTCAGGATTCGATTGAAATGTGTCGCCTGCGATGTCAGTCATATAACTGTAGGTAGGAATAGAGAAACACGCACGAACTGTCTTCGACACGAGGAATTCGTCTTCGCGTGGAGGGAAAACTACATCCCACTCCTTGCTCGGGCTGTTCTTCGTGCTGCACAACAACAACTTCAAGCCCCAGTGCTTCGCCTCTCGCTCGATTTTTGTCAATCAATTTCCTCGCTTTACTTAATATCGAAGTGCCAGCTTCCCGGATTCGGCCAGCGCAAGGAATCTCAGTCTCAGGGTTGTCTGCTAGAGCACGCTGGATATCGACCACGAATAGGGCTGTGCGAGACATTTTGAGCTGTATATGAAAGTGCTCGAGGCCGTCAGAGAGATGTTGGGGGAAATGGAATGTAACAACTGTGATCAGGAATACTGGTGAGTCATTCGGCTCCCAGTTATTACCGTAACCATGAACTAACACCAGCACTTTGGTGTCACATGACCGGAATTCGGGTTAGTATGCAAAGACACATTCACATCTGCACTGTTCGAGCAGATATATTCGCAGTTCATCATCTCCACACACTTTCTAACTTCTTGTTCTAGTCAGATACAAATATACTATATTACAATTCATATCAAACTGGAAGGCTGAGCTGCAGCTTAGAGATACCGTGTCGGTACAAGATGAGTACAATACGCAGACGATAGTTACATACAAATGCAGAGCAAATGCTTCCTTAACATAGAGGCGGATACTGGAAGAGACTCGTAAGCGAGTTACAAAATTTTATTGCAAAATGATTGACATAAAAGAGTGCGATCATTCCTGTGTACGAATTGACACGGAAGACGTCAATGTTTCATGACAGCCAAGGTGAGCAGAGGCAGGGGGTTGAGATGTGTGTGTTTCACGTGAAAGCAATGTGTCATGTAGTAGGGCTAAACAGCGCTAATCGAGTCATGCATCTCCAAACCAAAACAGCTCTGAACTTTGCTGCATGGCGTCATTATGCCACCGACTGCGAGACTGCCAACTCTCGAAATTCGATCGTTTCTTCTGCCACCTATTCGAATACGTTTGCATACGCTACACAGCTCTAGCAGTTTACAATGCGCGTCAGTCGCGCTGCTGAGCACACGTTCAGTGGCACCATGCTTCGTCCAGCGTCGCTCATTGCACCTCTACAAGACGGCTAAAGCTAAGACAACCTTGGGCATGCACAAGATATTAGATTTTGATGCCTACGATGTGCCGGCTCCTTCACTCTCAAATCACAGGGTGAATATCGTGAAAAGCGAATTTGATCAAACACCAATCGCGAGAGATGTATCGTTACAGGAGGTGTACGACAAGCACATATCACCTGGCAATATCCTTTATATGACACAACCCATCAGCAAGAAGCTGGCTGAAGACTACGAGAAACTGCGTGACGAAAATATCCCCTCCCAGCACAAGACCTACGCAATCGTTCCCGCTCACACCATCGAAGTCAATCTCAAGACCCCACAAAAGGAAGGCAAGCAGCTGGGCCCCTTGAAAGGCGTCCATATCACTCTCGGCAATCCTATCGCATACACAAAGGAAGCTCTCGACCGCGCCTACCAGTTCATCGATCTCGGCTCGCCAGTTGAGTTTCGTGTACGTCTCCTCGGCGCAGTTATGAAGAAGAAGAAGAAGACTCCACTTCCAGCCGCAGATACTTGGCCGTGGATGCACGCCCATTTCCCGCACCTGAGACCGGATTTCATAATGAAGAGCATGCCGGAAGGAACGGGCTATATCATCAAACCAGTGTCTGATGGGCGAACGGTCCAGTTCGTGCTTGGCAGGAAAGCAAAGCAGATGCCGAAGCTGAATCTTACGAAGAGAGTGTTTAGGGTCAAAGCGGCAGTCACAGAGTCAATGGGCAGGCACTCAGCGGCGCAAAGGTTGGCCATGAAGAGGGAGGAGGGGAGGCTGGACAATGGAGATACAGAAGACAAAGTCCTGCCAGCTAATGGGAAACGAAGGTCACATATCGACAAAGAGAAGGCGCTTGAGAGAAGACGAATGGGAAAGATATCCGGTGCCAATGCATGGGATGGCGAACCGAAGAAAGGAGCGCAAATGGACAATTTCAAACAGGCAGGAGAAGAGCAGCAGGGCGGACGGCATGCTGTGCGAAAGCACAGAACCGACAAGAAGATAATGGAGTCACCACAGGAGCGATACGATGGGCAGAATGGCATGGACAGACGTGGATCGTGAAGGAAAGCAAATGACGATATGAACAAGAACAAAAGCGAGCTTCGCGAGTCATATGCCAGAGTTGAAGCATGATACTCCAGTAGCAACAGATTCATAGTACGGTGGCAGTGCACAGTATGTCCCTAAATGACAGGCATGTGAAAGTGGATATACCAGATTGGGGAAAGATGGCATCCAAGCAACCCTTTAAGCTTGCTGGCAGAATCCAATTGTTCAGGATGTATAATATCACATCTGAGTATCTTCAGACAAATTTTCATTCGAAATAGACTTCGAAACAGTACGCTATTGTTTTCGTCTCGTGTCGATGTTAGCTTGACGGCTCGACGTTTCGACGTTCGTCATCCTGCTTCGGGCACCAACTTTCCCAAGTCCGGCGGATCGTCCGCTTCGTCTGACATACATTTCGTTTACTTGTCGTATACACACCTAGTAACCTCAATTTCTTCCATGCACCGAGTCACAGCTGCCTGCATGTTGCACTCTAAGCACGTGTCGCCATCTCTCTGATACTCCCCCCTACATTCACCCCACCATCTCTTCTAGCTTGTATTCCATTGCAGGCCTTGCTCGCAACGTTCGCTCCCCGCGCCCCTTCTTACCCACAGTCTCCGCGCACCTATACATCTCACCCATACATCTCACCCCGAACACCTCCACCTTTCCTCAATGAACGCAGCGCGGCAGGCGTGCCGGCCAAAGCACCAGATTCTTGTGCTCAAGTGCTACCCCAAATACAATAAGCAGAATGTGGACGTGCGCGCCAACTCCTCGGAGCTATCCTACCTGCTCTACTACGCATCGACGCGGCGCTCGAAACTCACCAAAGTTACGGACTTCCTCGACAAGCGCGTAACGAGCGATGTGTGGAAGGGCAGAACCGGAAACATCCAGGTCACGCTGCAAATCGTGCGCGCGCTGATGGATAAATGTCCAAGAGATTTACCGCTCTATCAGCGCGCTGTATTACGAATCTTGAGGACCATTCTTACAAGTAATGACGTAGGAATGGTGGAGGAGAGTGTGCCGACTTTTGCGACTCTGTGCGCGCATCAGGATCCTGCGAGCCTGGCAGCTGATGTGGAGTATATCAGACAGTATGAGGAGATTGTGCAGCTGTATGCGCAGTTTGCAGCTAAGGAGCAGAGTAAGACTGGAAAGGGGGGTCAGAGTTGGCCGGTCACGCTGCGGTATAGAGAGGCCGGGTTACAGGCGCTGAAGGCGGTTGCAGAGTCAGAGAGCCTGGGAAGCGAGACAGGGCGACAGCTCGCAGTCATTATACCGGTCATATTGGGCAACATATATGCCGAGAGCGGCGCGTACCTGACGCGTCTCGAGCAGCGCGACCACGACAACGAGGCGCATGATAAGGAGCTCGCATTGAGTCGGCGGAAGAGCGTGTCCGCAGCCACACGTACGAGCACGAATGAGGAAGAAGAAAGAGGCGATCCGGTCGCTGCATCTGGCACAACTGAGGTTGCAGACAAACTGGCCGAAGAGAAGGTTGGCGTGCTGGCCTTGCAGGCCCTGCGCAACATCTTCAGAGGTGTCAATCGTGGACAGCTGCGCCTGGCAACATCTGCCGTGCTTGATTTTATCAGCGTCAACGCTAAGGGCCCGTGTACACCGGGTGAAAGTTGGGCGACAAAGCTCATGGCCATCATATGCACGTGGGCGCCTGTACAGGACCGATACGCAATCCTGGTAGCTGTAGTCGAGGCCTTAGTGCGTAGTCCCATCGTGGAAGACGACATTGAGCGACAGTTGGTGCTCGCGACCATCGTTGACTGCCTTCTCAGTTCCTCCATCAACTTCATTGGACTCAGCGTAATGGATGTGCTGGTTGGGCTTATTTCTCATACATTATTACTCCTTCAGCTTGGTGGGCCAGGCTCGAATATATCGCCTCACCATCAGCAGACAACGTCGGTGCTGTCAGAAAAGAAGTTGGACGGACAGACTTCATCAGGCAACATTGGTGTAGTGATGGAAGTTGTCAAGGAACCTTCACGGTCGAGGGTACAACTGCTCGATACCTTACGCAGGTGCATGGCCGATCTGGCCACACATGTCTACTACACAGACCAGATATCAGACATGGTAGAAGCTATTCTGAGCCGGCTCAAGCCTTCGCCTACATCAGCTACGACTGCAGAAGCTATTGAGAACCCAGAGGAAGCCATTGATGCAGTCGTAATATCAGGCAGCCTGCGAGAGAAGGCGCACGTTGACAGGTTCTTTTCCTTCGAAACTGCGCGTATAGCAGCGCTCGAAGCTGTCAAAGCCATCATCAAGACCGCAAACGCGCGCAGACCAGACGGCTCCTCTGCATCGGTAGCACGCAGTAAGATTGGTGTGAGCGTATGGGAGGGTACACAGTGGCTCCTACGCGATCCCAGTGGAATAGTAAGGAAAGCGTATGTAGACGCCGTAGTCACATGGCTGAACCTCGAGAAGACAAAACAGGACTTGAAGATTGTGGATAATTATAGGAGGAAAGAGAGTGATCGTGACAAGGGCGGACTAGCGAAGCGTGCGGTGTCAAATGCGACACAGCGGGAGAAATCACCAAAGCCTGGGGGGAGCAGCTTCTTACCGCTTTTGCATTTGGCTGTATACGAGAATGCGCTACAGTTTATCGATTCTGAGGCGGACTACTTACTTTTGCACCTCCTCCTTACGACTCTGGTTGAACGGCTTGGAGTCAATGCCGCACGGAGTGGGCTGCCCATGATCATGCGACTGCAAGAAGAGATCGTAACGATTGAAGAGCCAGCTGCAAAAGTACGAATAGGCGGTCTAGTCCACGGTTACCTCTGGGCTCTTAGCATGGTTCTCGACTTCGAAACATCCACTGTTGGTCGCACCATTCACAACGAGATTACAAGACGCAACAACCACGGCCTGTGGATCAAGGGTATCCGTGTGCCGCCAATGCCAGTCGACCACATTGACACGCCTCATCCAAGTCTTTCACAACTTCCTGCTTCCATCGTACAGTCAGAATCTTTGGTCCCGTTTGATAATCGCGATGCCCTTGTAGAGAAGATCTCAGAAGGATATTCAGCCTCTCTTCATTCACCTCCCTCCTCGCCTTCGGGTTCACCGGGCCGTTCCATGTCTGCATCGTCTTACTCAGGTCTTCCTACTATTCACCAGCCTTCCGATATCAACAACACGCTCTCCATCCCAACCATTCCCTACAAAGTTCGCGAAGAACTCCTCGCAGACTGGACGCGCGATCAGTGTCTTGCAGCCAACACCAAAGGCTCGTCTAGCGTTTCGATCTCGGGAAGCAGGAGTGGGACGCAGTACACTGGAAACCGGAATAACTACCTGGGCGTCCTTCTACCCAATGGGGACCTCGACAGCACAGGGAATTCTCCAGGCCAGAGTCCCCGACGTGCTCACTCCCGCCCTTCGTCGCTGGCGTATGGCCTTGTCAGTCGCTTGGCATCACCACAACGGCGAAGGAGCCCTAGTGAAAGTAGAGATAATGAAACACCAAGAAGCAGATCATCCCTACGCTCTGCTGTTCGTGTTGACGACTTGAAAAGAGCGCTAAGTGGCTCTGGTGGTGTGCCGAGGACCAGCTATAGTATGCGGCCACCAACAAGCAGGGAGGATGATGAGGAGACAGATAGCCTGGTCAGCGCGCATTCACTGAGTGATGCGAGCTTTACTACTACCCACGAAGCCTTGGCCCGTGAAAGACAAGCATTGGCTGGGTCGGGATGCAGTGAAGATATAGGCACGCCAGCCGCTACGTTGACGCCGCGCCCTATTACTGCTCAAACCAGCACTTCAGCTGGCAGCGCAGGAGGCCAATACTTCACAACTCTCGAAGATGATGTCATTCCGCCTGTACCTGCTATTCCTGCAGATTTCCACGCCCAAAAAGCACCACCTGCCGTCCATCCAAGGACAAGGGAAAGTAGTCAAATCGATTTTGCCGCTTCAGTTTACCAGCCTACCAACGGTGTCTCATCCTATGCCGATTCCAATGTTGGCACTGTACCGGATAGCGTCCAGAAGAGCAGGAGTGTGAAAAGTGGCGTTAGCAGAGGGAGGAGCGGCAACAGACAGCACAGAGGAAGTGAAGCGAGAAATCTGGCTGTAGTCAACGTGAATGATCTGTTGGGCAGTATTGGGTTGGATGATGACGACGACGATTTAAGTATAGGAGGCAAAGGACTGGGGAAGGCACCGTATTAATAACTGGCAGTGTAGATAATAATATGGAAGTATGCATCGCTATGCTGGTCATCCAACTGTGGCATGCAAGTAGAGTTAAGTCTGTACGGGGGTATTGCAGCATTTGCTTGCCTCTCGGACTTCAACGCGGCTAGCAGACCTGCGCCATTGGCGGCCTCGAGCATGTAACTTCTTGCACAGACAAGTATATATATTGTCTCTCACAGCTCTCTTATTCCCTTTCCATCTCCCACTGCTGCTCCAACGTCTTAAAATGGAGAACTGGGTAATCATGTCTGATCCTTTTTGTCCATACAAACTCACAGCTTGATAGACGAATGTTTGGCTTCTCTGCCTCCAAACATATCCAATCCAGGAATATGTGTTCTGGGTAAGCTTTCGTCCTCCGAAACAACAAGTTCTCTATCTTGGAATAAAAAGTATTTTCTGTTTAAAGTCCATCGCTCACACGGGTGCCGGTTCTGTCAACCCGGGATTGTCTAAACCTTCACTCTCCTTCTTTGTAGGCTTGAGTCTGAAAGCTGCGAAGTAACATTGTCAGTAGCTTAGCGATTCCCAATATTGAACCCTGGTGTTCGTGTTTAGAGTCCTCCTTTGTCATCGTTGGAGCAGGGGTAATATCATCTCTCCTACGTCAGTACAGCTTGGTGTTTCTTGTTTGCAAAAGTGATGAAGATCTTCATACCCTTAGTGCTTCTCAGTCAGTTTTCTTGTTTTTTACAAGGACCCGCCTGTTTTTGAACCATGTAATGACTTTGTTTTTCTTCTTTAGGATCGCAGTATGCGCCATTCTCTCCTTGAGCTTCAATTCCGAGTTGCCAAATATTCTTGAAAAACATCACATGGCAGTATACCTGGTTGAATATGTTCACTTTAAAGTCAGTCAGGAAATACTATGATACAGAGAACCACACAGATCTGGCACAATCAAGGCCTTCCGACGCTACGCGGAGGAAACTACTCCTTCTTCAGATTTACAAAACACATGATTTTCTCCTCTGCACATTTCTTTCCAATCAGTTTTGAATTCCTGGAATGTAGAGCTCAGCATAGCTCCAAGGAGCGTTCAGATTGCCACACTGTACTGAAATCTAACTAAACCGACTAAACTTTTCAGCATCGTACGCTGGACAAGATTTCCCTTAAATACTATCTAGAGGACCATCAATTATCACGCGGAAAGACATCGCGAACGTCACGTGAGTACCTCTATAGCGGCTGACCATCAAGGTACTATCCCACACCTCATCCCTTGTAAATAAACGAAAGCTTTATACAACTGCTCTTCAACTCCTCTCACTCATCATATCAATTGCAATTACTTCAAAAAATTCGTTCTGTCGCACTGATAAGACGAAACCAGCTCTCCACGATGTCACACGAATCTATTTGGTACTCGCGCCCTCGCACTTACGGCAAAGGTTCACGAAGCTGGTACGTTCCGAAAATTGAACGAAATTATTTACCCCATCATACCTTCCTCTTTATTGGTCCACCCGTTTCATTCAAATTCGCTGACAACATCAAGTGTCGTGACCGGTGAGCGTAAGCACGCCGGGCTGATCCGCAAGTACGGACTCAATATGAGCCGTCAAGCGTTCAGGGAGAAGGCCACTGAAATTGGATTTGTCAAGGTATTTACAGCATCCTTGGTACATGGAAATGGTGATAAGGGCTAATGAGTGCTTAGTATCGATGAAGACAATGTTCATGTGTGCCGAGAAGAAACGGATATTATGAGGGCGGAGACTGGTATCATTTTGGAACCACTTTTGAAGAGAACAAGATAGAGGAAAAGAAATAACAGGAGCTCCACACTTTCTCTTTGCACTAAGGCCGCCCTTTCAGGAAAGACCAATAGCGTGGTATGTCTACTAATCACTGTTACGCCGCGTGATGCTTAAAGCAAGCGCCTAATCAAGCATGATGCTGTTTTGAAATGATAGTGACCGCCCATCTGCGCGCAGCTTGTTTCTTTCGATGCACTACACTACGTTGCTGCGACCCATGACAAGCGTTTCGTGGGGTGGAGATTAGTAGTCACAAAGACAAAAGACAAGATGGTGATCAGGAGCGAGATACAGTTTGACACCAAGACGAATCCTCTCTGTTTTCAAACTAGACAATGGTGAAGATGAAATGGTATTTCGTGGAATTATGATCTTGGTGAAACCCATATTCAGCATCCAATTCACAAGGAAATATCACATGGGCTGCGACACAAAAAGAGCCAACTATCTGACAGTCGTCCTTGCATACCTCTTGGAGCCACTTTGGGCTGAGATTTTGAGCAAATATGCCCCCAAAACCAGGGGAAGAGTGCAATACCTGTTTATTGTACGGTACGAGGACTATGCGATGGAAGAAGGTGCAAAGGTAATTGTTCACGACGACCAGGTTGTTTAATAGCTTCATGCTCAGCGATCTGCCGATGGCGGTGATTACATAGTGGTATATTAAATTGATTGTAGAGAAAATTGCCAAGAGGAAAAGTGACTGCGCAAGCTGAGGAGCGAACGCAGATGGAATGCTAGAAATACGTGTCACACCAAATAGAAGTCAGACAACGTGACAAAGAGAAAAGTTGAGCGTGATTAAGACAGTGGACTAGATGAACTTCTTTGGAAAGTGCACCGCAGGCGGGCAGTCGAGCGCTTCAATGACCCTGGCCCCGTCACTATCATACCTTCCCGACCGTGGTACGCAAGGCATGAGAGCAGACTGTGCGAGACGGCAGAGATAAAGGTTCAGTATGCAGTTTGTGTACCAGAAAGCAGACCATTGAACTGTCCTTGCCTCTTTGCGACCGCCGTATGCAAGCAAATGTCCTGTCACGTAGGGTCAACGGTAGAGGGGTTTAACCCAGCATCCTTTATGTGAACCACTCCGGTGGGGTACACAGAAGCCGTGTGATCTCTACAGGATGCGAGTCCACTTATGTCACGCTATGCGCCAAGCAAGAAGAAGGTTGCGTGACTTGGCAATGCACTTCATATTAGACTCGTCTTCCTTTCTCTCAGCATGTGCAAGCTCTCTTCACAATCCCCACAATATCCTTCGATCCAAGCCTGGACGTTCTTATCATTTTTCTTAGTGCCGTCCAGCATCGTGCTCAGTTTGATGCATTTCTGTGTCTCATCTAGCAACCAGTGCTCATACTCTGCCTCCACTACCTCTTTCTCAATGCGATTGATAACGCGCAAAGCAACGAGCAAGTCATGACGTTGCGAGCCTAGATTGCGACGTGTGCGCTCGAGTCGTCGCGTACTATGCGTGGTCGGGCCAAAGAAGGAGTTCGTAGAGGAGGTGGACATAGAGTGGTCTAGAAGGTGTGTGAATGTTTGGTGGCTGCTCAAAGTTAGTGGGGTAAGCTGCAGATCAAATGAACATTGGCCTACCATCTGTTGTCTGCAATATTACCAGTGGGCAGCGCCAGTTCAAGACTCGTGTCATTAGGATTGGCAAACGCTTCCGCAATATCGCGCAGGTAGACTGAGCGTGTCATACTGGTCGATGGTCCAACACCCAAGCGCGACATGTAGCTTGCGGCGTTCCGTTCGTTCCACCAAGCCCAAGTGTCCTTTGAGGTGTAGAAAAGGTTCGCTCCTCCACTGACTAGGAGTAATATAACCAGCAGCTTGTGCGCGGAAACGACATTACCAATACTGGCAAACATTGCGAGCACCCAACTCATAATAGTTGATAAAACACTGATGATAACGTTACCCACATACTGGGCGATAAATGAGCCCGTCGTTGTGGGCTGCAGCTTGAACTTGCGTGGGCGATTGGGCGGAGGGATGTCTTCTGCGTTCACTTGTACAGCTTGATTCTGTACGCCAATCTGGCCGAAAATGTTCGTGACCTTGCCAGTGTTTCTGTTATGTCCAAGACGTGCAATTTGGTCATTGACAACATCCACAAGATCCTGAGCCTCAAGTTCAAGATCTTGAAGTCCCTGACGCTCTATGAGTTTCTTCGCAATGCGCGGGTTGCGCTTCCACTCGATCTTTGTATGGACAGCAAGCTTGCACCGCGCTTTCGAAACATGTGTGATGACGATCTTGCTGAGTAGCACGAAGCGTTCGTGTCCTGGCAAGTACCATGGAGTCTTCCTATCCGAGACCACGTAACAAAGATGATCGTTCAAAACCTCAATAATCTGGTAGTCATTAATGACGAAATTGGGTCCTTTGTTGCTGGGTGGTGCGATTTCATACTCGAAGTCGCGACGCTGATATGTCTTATCGGTAGTTGTCCAGGGCCCTTGCACTACACGTTTCGCCAAGCGTTCCCTATATAGCAGCTGGAAGACCGCACTTTTATCTCCAAAGAGGATGTGGAACAGAGCTTTAGCGCTGATCTCATACTCCTTCTCCACTGCGACCTTTGTCATACCAGTGGGCGCAAACACCACCGGCTGAGAAGGCAGCTTGAACTTAGCCGTTGACTTGCCAGCGCCGACGCCAGATGGCCCAAACAAGTTCCCATCAATACGCAAGCTTGCTTTAATATTCTTCCCGCCGTAACCTGGATCCATGGGTGTATCTGGAGAAATCTCCTCCCAACCCTCTTCGCCTGCTGAGTGTTGATTGTCGTCTGCCTCCATCTTGAGGAGCGTTTTGATGGTGTCTTCTAAGTCGTGTTCGCCCGTTGTAGCGTTTCGGACGAGGAAGTTCAGACGGCGCTGTAGGAGTTTTAGAGGCTCAAGGAAGGTCTTGATCGTGACTCTAGTCGCACCGTCCTCCCTTACGCCACTCTTGAAG
Source organism: Leptosphaerulina australis (assembly GCA_026120165.1). Lineage (NCBI taxonomy): Eukaryota > Fungi > Ascomycota > Dothideomycetes > Pleosporales > Didymellaceae > Leptosphaerulina > Leptosphaerulina australis. Next base: position 25,644 of record JALRMI010000046.1, read on the forward strand.
TGCAAGAAGAGGAAATCGCAGTCTTTGCCAGGCGCAGCAGTCACCTCGTCGATCTGATCCATGTCGATTCCGGTGATGAGAACAAGACCAAGGTGATTGCTGTAGAAGTAGATGTCTTTAGAGGTGATATATACGCGACCTGGAAACTCCTGTTGCTCAGTCGGGTTCCAGACAGCACGGAAAACCAACACAAGCTTCTCGGATCGCGGTACTGTGGGGAAGAGTATCCTGAACTGCGCATCTTGCATTCTCAAGGCAAGAGGATAATAGGTTGGAAATTCACCTTGTGAGGTAGAAGGCCGGCTCAAACTACCACCAAGGCTGATGGTCTTTCGATGCGTTGATGCCGTAGGGATGACACTTGCTGAGGCGTCAGGCTGCGCCGTACTTTCGGCCTTCACTGGGAAAAGTTCCTTGGGAGCTGCATTGATAGGACTTGGCGGACCGGACACGCTGCGATCGCGAGTGCTCACCTCTTCCGGTTTGCCTATCTTGTTGACATATCCCCAGTTTACAGAACCCCACAAATTAGCCATAAGGCCACCAGGCATGTTGCCGGATCTGCCGATTCCAAGCCCTTGCTCTCCGCTAACAGCCACAGCAGCTTTACTGAGGTTTGTTGGTGCTGGCGGATTCGCAAGAGTAGACGGAGACAAGCTTGTGTGCGGAAGCGTTTGGCCCATGACAAGTCGCGTGTCAGGAAGACCTGGCGCGGGAGCGGTAATCTGACCAACTTGTACGATGTTGTGACTGGCTGAGGCAAGACTGGCGGATATGAGACTAGCAATTCCGCCGGTAGCAGAAGAAGGATTGCTTCCGCTTAACTGCGGCCCTGCGGTCGATTTTCGTGACAAGTCGAGTTTCTCCATGATTCTTGCAGCATGATCCCGTCGTCCTAGCTCCCCATCTCCAAGTCCAGTGCTTCGGCGAGAGATATCCACGCTGACACCTCGTGAAGCTTCAACGCCTGGGATACCAAGCGATGTTTCTGCGCGGTCGAGGACAGCAATGTCATCACTAGGATGAGCAGCGTGGCCCTCTGACGTTTTTGCGGCAAACTCGGGTGCGACTGGTGGACTGATTGAGAATGCAGCATCGACCGAGCCCTGAGATCCTGGAGTGTCTTTTGAGGTGTCTTCCAACGCCTTGCGTTTGGCGACTTCGAATGCAGAGATCCACTCCGTGATATCGCTCTGAGTTTCGGCCTGCAGCAGAATGGTGGTGTCCTTGGTCTTCACTTCAAAGCAGAAGCGCCGTTCCTCTTGGAAGGCTGGACGAATACCGCAGAGCAGTACACCAATCTTTTCTGACTCCTCCACAGCACCTGACCGTGTGCCCTGTGTAAGCCAGCCGAAGATGCCATTCTTGACGAAGAACCATCTCCTAACCCAGTATGTCCTAGCAGGCTTGCCTGTGATGGTACGCTGGAATAGCCAACCCTGTTTCTCTGCCTTCTCGTTTGCAAGATCGGGCTTCGCTGGCGACTGCAGACTGGCGGACGAAGGTCCAGGTGTACCAAGGTAGGCCACAGTGGAAGCTGCGTACGTGTCAAGGTCTCGAGAGGGTCGCGCGCTCAGCTCGGCAGCTTGCTCAACCTGTTGTCTCGCAAGATGAAGTTCTCTTTTAAAAACACGCTCACCATTCTCCATCTCTTTGCTCCAGCCCCGTACTCGCTCTATGTCTGAGTTGCCGAGCGCAAACACCTTTGTAGGCGCGTCCTTGGCTGTCTTCATATCTCGCCACTGCTCGTGTATAACCTTGACCAGGACCTTATCCAGCGTCAATCGCACTTGCGGTGCCAAAACGCAGAAATTCATGCTTGCTTGCAAGTATGCACGCCGTGCCTCATGTAGCTGGAACGCATCTTCTCGCAAAGATGATGCTTCCTTTGATTTGACCTGGCTAGAATAGCGTGCAATAGCCCCATCGAATGTACGCTGTGTTAAGTCGAGATTTTTGCGTGCCTCCTTTAAGATACGAAGATCGTTGTTCAAGAACGCTCGTACTGGTTCGCACACGTTTGTTTCTGCCTTCTTCATGCTACGACACGTGCTATTCCAGTACTCGCGTGCCCCCTCACCAAAGCGCTTTAGGGCAAGGACTGTATAGTCATGGTCAAGGATGGCTTCAGATAGCTGTAGCGGTGGATGTGATGCCTGCACATATGTATCGACTATCGTCTGCAGAGTGCTGAGTTCAGAGGCGAGTCTTGATGTTGCGCGAACATATGAATCGAGCCACCGTTCTATAAGCTCGATCTGGTCACCGAAATGGACCGCTGTTGCACGAAAGGTAGGCGAATCGAGGGCAGCTTCTTTGATTACGACTGGACTATTGTGCTTTTATAAGTATACTAACATATTACGAACGATTATCCCAACCTACATCAACGCTAATGGTTTTGAGACGGGCTCGAGGGTAGGCTGTTGTACCTCCTCTTCAGCCATATTGTAGGCTTATCGGTGTCAAATGTTCCAGAAAGGGGGGTTTATACTTGAAGAAGCTCAAAACAACCAAACAACAATGTTACGATACATGACAGCGATCTCAAATGAGCATGGATGGCCCCGTCGCGATTGCTGTTCACACTCGGGGGTACTCGTATTAGTTCGTAATGCCCAACCGCCGACGCACTGATGTCAACGGCGACGGACCCTAGTCTTGTGCGGAAGTGACCCACTTAAAAATAAGTCTTGGCGGCGCCTTTCGTTTGCGAAATTTTGGAAGTCACATCTCACACCTCACAACACCAATTATGCCTAGAAGCACTTCGAAAAGCAAGCGCGAGCTGAATGGCGATTCAACCGTCGTCGAGAACCGTCCACAAAAGAAAGCAAAGCTGCTCGACAATACCGATGATGAAGAATCTGAGGCCGAGACGGGCGATGTGGGTTTCAAAGTGAATGAGGAATACGCACGCCGATTCGAGCATAACAAGAAGCGTGCCGAGCAGCATAGACGTTAGTAGCTTGCACGGGTGAGCCCTATATACTTGCTAACCTTGTGCAGTGGAAGAGAAGTACGGCAAAGGCAGAGCTTTCCAGGATGAGGACGAGGATTCAGAAGACTCAGAAGAGGGTGTGGAGGAGGACGATAATGCTGATCTACTCGACGAAGCGCTCGACGAAGAGGTCATGGCCACGTTAAAAGCCCTTCGCTCGAAGGACCCCCGCATCTACGACAAGGACGCCAAGTTCTACAGCGAAGTTGCAGAAAACGGCAAGGAAGAGGATGGTACAAAGAAGGAGGAATCTATGACGCTCAAACAATTCCACACCAAGAACCTGCTCGAGGGGAGAGTTCCTGGAGAAGATGAAGACGATACACCACCCAGGACATACGCGCAGGAGCAGGAAGACATCAGGAAGAGCCTCGTTAAGGAGATGCATGCGGCGGCTGACGAGGAGGACGATGATTTTCTTGTAGCCAAGCCCAAGCCTGCGACATCGAAGAAGGACCGCATCAAGATCACCCAGGAAGATGTCCTTAAGGCCGACCACGATCCAGAGCTCTTCTTGTCTAACTACCTGGAATCTCGCGCGTGGGTGCCTGCTGACAAGACACAATTCCAGCCCCTTGAATCCGACGATGACGAGGAAGATGCAGCCGCTGACGACTTCGAGCACGCATACAATACCTACTTTGAAGACACAACCGGCGCCAACGAGAAGCTCACCACCTACGCCCGTGATGCTGTCGCGGCCACAACCGTTCGTCGCGACGAGGGCAATAGCAGAAAGAAGGCTCGTGAGGCCGCCCGCGCCAAGCGTGAGGCAGAGAGGAAAGAGCGTGAGGAGGATCTAGCACGCCTTCGAAAGCTGAAGGTCGAGGAGATGGAAGCAAAGGTCAAGCAGATCCGTAAGATTGGCGGCCTGAGCGGCAGGGATTTCAATATAGACGAGTGGAAGGATGTGCTCGAAGCAGATTGGTCTGACGACCAATGGGACAAAGAAATGTCGAAGCGCTTCGGCGAGTCGTATTACAACGCAGCCGATGCTGCGTCGGACAGTGATGCCGAGGGCGCTGACAAGAAGAGGAAGCCCAAGAAGCCCAAATTCGATGACGACATTGACATCAAGGACTTGATCCCTGACTTCGTCGACGATGAAGATGAACGCCCCACGCTTTCCTCTGACGAGGACGATGACGACACTATGGACGTTGACACACAAGAGGACAAGGCAAAATCATCCAAGAAACGCAAGCAAGAACGAGCAGATGCCAAATCGTCTGCGCGCCGGGATCGCCGCTTGATCGAAAACCTAGTATCCGAGAACCTAAAATACGAAGCTGCGCTCGCCGCAAAGCCTTCAAAAACCCCTTCGCGCTTCCGTTACCGCGAAACCTCGCCTACGACTTTCGGTCTCACGGCCAGGGATATTCTGTTGGCGGACGATAAGCAGTTGAATGAGTTTGCAGGCCTTAAGAAATTAGCCGCGTTCAGAGATCCGGTGAAGAAGAAAAAAGATAAGAAACATTTGAGTAAGAAGGCTAGGCTAAGGGATTGGAGGCGCGAGACATTTGGCGATCCAGACGGGCCTAAGGGTGGGTTTGAAACCCTGCTGGGGAATGAGCAACCTGAGCCTGCCAGAGAGCACGGGAAGAAGCGGAAGGTTGAGGAGAGCGAGGGTGGGATCATTGAGGGGGAGAAGAAAAAGAAGCGGAGGTCGAGGAAGAAGAAGAGCGCTGAGAACGAGATTTAGAAGAAACGAGTTGAGTAGATATCCAAGATCATGAAATCTATCAAGTTCAACAAGATTACTGCATCATCCTCGGGCGATGTGGCATTGAAGACGTCACAATCAATACGTGTGGTCATTCCTGGCCAAATCACGCTCTCGTCCTATCTTTGAAAACTTAAAATGCGCATCGTTGCTCCCTTGCAGGAGCCGAATACCTTTACATAACTCAACTATAGCATAAACCACGCTTCAATGCATGCAGTACCCACATATATACTATCCTTCGCTTGCGACCTGCAACTACTTCGAGAGCATAGAGAAACTCACACTGACATCCGCGTACTGTCTGTTGATATACTGATGCAGCACAGCATCTCAGGATGACAAAATTCTTATACGAATACTTGTCTGCGTCGTCTCGGTTTCTTCTAGAGCGCTCGCATATTTCTCATGAGAAAGCTGGCAGAAGTGCAAGGCTAGGTGCGAAACCGAGGTACTTGGAAGTGATATACGCCGAAGGATGAGCAACGACAGGATGTTCCTCGTAATAGGGAAGTAGCTTGCACAGTAGCATGCTGACGCCCTCGCTATATGTTTTGATTTTGCAGGAGAACTTCTAAAGAGCTTACGAATATTTTTTTCAAGAACTCATTTGTCCGGCTTTCGGGATCTCGAGATTACCGCTAGAAACTGCTGCTTTATCCACATCTCAAAGGAACTCCATTTGGAGCATTGGGCGAGCGTCTTAGAAGAAGTTTTCCTCTGTACAGTACATCTCGAAAAGGGGCGACATTGGGCGAAATACGCTGTCTTTTCTCGCTGTATGATAGGATCCTATTGGGCTTATTGCAGCAGGCTGTGCTTTCTCGAAGCGCCAGCCATAAGTCTCTGACTTCTTTCCACGAACGAGACTGGTGTAGCTCCCTCTGCCGGTCGTCAATATGCTTAGTGCGCTGACGGAAGTCACCAAGGAACGTTTGGCCGAGGTAAGGCGGACTTTGAGTGATTCTAGGTGTGTTGCATGGAATGCTCGCCCCTTGATATATTCGCCAATCCGAATGACCTTCTTCTCAGCATTCGAAGGTGCAACCCACGGGCAATAGCGGATGAGATCGTCGCGGAGAGTGATATGGACAATGCCGTGAGGCAAGACTTCTTCTAGTTTTGCAGCGAAGTTCGGATACCAGCCAAGGAGCATCATCATAGGCACTTCTGCCCTGATGAGTCGAGGCATAAATTTGAGCATGGTCAGGGTGCCCTGTATTGCTGGAAAACGGACGCTGGCGAGTGGATACTCTGTGGTCGATATGGAACCTGGCCCCAGACGCAGTATGAAGTGGCATTCTTCCAGTGTGTTTTTGACATGAAAGAGTGCTGTATTCAGCTCGTCAAGACCCAGGTATGGCGATAGTGAAGGGGCATTTGCGGTAGCAGCGTTGAAGATGAATTCATGCTCGAAGTAGAGATATCTCAACTGGGAAGTAGCGGCCAATATTTCCCCTAAAGTAGCTCTGCTAATGTTCGTCCGAAACAGAGTCAAAGAGGTCAGAGTAGTGTTCTGTGGTGCCCTTGCCCTGTTCCACTGGAAGCGCCAAGGTTGCGTCATGGAACACCTGAACTCGGTGACAGTTGACGAGTAGAAAACCGGCCGTATGAGGTCGAGATCCATGTATGAAACAGTTGTACTCATGTTAGGGCTCTTGTCTCCTAACTCGACATGACTCAATCTTGGGAATAGATATTCCGTCCTTTTTAGTAGTTGGGGCAAGAATAATGAATAGCGCAAAAAGCCATCACTGAGCTCGAGGGATTGTAAACCAGTGAATCGAGTTAGCACGAGCGTAGCTAACGCGTCCACGCAGCGTCCTCGAAAGTGGGGTTGCGATTGCTGGATGTTATCATCCACAAACTGATATAAAACATTGGAGACGAATATAATCTGTGCCTTAGACAATGTCGGGCAGTCATCCATTCCCCATAGTTTGACACTGGCTCCATAGCTACTTTCTCCGAGCCAAGGGTTGCATTTGTTCCAACACATTTGCGTACCTAACAGCCTGACAGAAACCACATTGGAAGCTAAGGCCGGTCGTTCGATCAGGGTACGCAGTAACAGAGCCAAATTTCGTGCGCATATTCCTGATCCAGTAGCTGTGAACTTTAGGTTGCGATATAGTTGAGGAATCACCTGTCTGTTCAGATAACGACACGTGTGTGTCAAGGCGTGATATTCCTTCCTTGGTAGTAACTCAAAGACATAGCTGAGAATGTTCGGAGGCAAGTCCAGCAGGCGAGCCATCGAATCCCGTGCTGGGTGGATGTATAACAGTGCTGGGTCGACAGTTTTCGTTACTTTCTTTTCAACTGATAGTGATTACAGCAGTACAACCATATTTCGAATGCGAGTGTTTTGAGTTTAAGAGATTTCCCTAAGGATTCAGAAACAGCCGCTGCTATGAGCTGAGGGGACCATAGTTTGGCTACAACACTAGACGCTCAACGCATGCATTAGCCGCCGCTAAAACCGTCAAACCACTGGTTGGACTGCACAGAAGGTTTATTGCCGGCTTCTCGCGCGTTCAAATCTACCTCCGCGGATAGGTTTTTGCCAATTCGTTTCCTAATTGAGCTCGCTGTTCGGTTAACGGTAGTAAGTAAACCTTACAATAGATTATAGGCGATGTAGCATGTGGCACCGCGGCGGCGTCTATGAGGATCCACTTGCAGCACAGAGAGGAAGACTCGCTTCCTGTGACGGGAAATGTGCAGTACGCAAGCATGAAGAATTGAAGGATTGAACTGAGTTGTTCTTCGAGGATGCTACAAGCAGTATATATATGTAGTTGACAGTAAACAACGCTACTGCGTAGGCAGCAGCGGCCTATGACCAACTGTAAGGCGCAACTGCAAGATACTGCAGGAGTGATCTCAAACCGTGACACTTCCGCTGTCTAGGATCTCTGAACGTGGCAGAATTTGTAAAACTTAATATATGAATTCGGTATTCGACTGTATCAGTCCCGAACCAGATGAGATCGTAGTCCGTGGAGACGATAAACGTGCACCTTTGCGCTTTTATCTGCAAAAGTGCTTAAGACGGTTGGCCTTAAAATGTGGAGGATCAAAAGCAACCCTCTGCTCAGACCTTCGTGCCCCGAATTCTTTTAACAGAATTGTATAAGGAATACTATGTTCGTGACGGCCGACTTGTGCAAGTAGTTGCAAGGCTAGCTACTCTCAAGCCAATCAAGTGATCTAGAACACATGACACATGCAGTCGAGAGCCCTTTATTTTGTCGATTCTGATCATGAAAAAGCACTGACTGAGTCTTATTCCTAAGCTGGCCGGATACTACGAATCTCCTGCATATTGTGAGCAAACACCACTAGAACGTGCCACAGTGAAGGAAAAACGCAGCTCATACGCAACCAAATTCAACCTGGCCATCCGAAATCGTCTTCTTATCCCGTCTGGTACTAAATGACTATTGGCCAGCACTTTCTATCAACTAAAGCTCGGCCATGGATACTTCAAACAGTATCTGGCAAGGATGAACAAATCAGACACACCGCGGTGTAGCTGCGGAGCCACTCAGTCGCCCGAGCACCTGCTGCTGAGCTGCAAGTGGTTCCGCGCAGAAAGGAAGATACTAAGGGAAGAGTTGGACGAGAATGACCTTAGCCTTTCACTGCTTCTACACACGAGCGTGGGCGTTGCTGCAACGCTTCGCTTTCTAGATAGGACAAAAGTTGCCACTCGCAAATGGCAACTTGGCGAAGAGGAGGTATAAGCGCATGCTTGCGCGTGGAAACATGTTTCGTTCGTTTACTGTTTGCTTTCTAGCTTCATACTTGCATTTCTTTCTGTTTTCGCCACTTGTGCGCTTGTTTCGACACACGTACATCGGCTCCAGGGAACCAACCCACAACATCTCTTGTACTCTCATTGAAGACCACCCCTAGAAACATCACATTCTTACTAGATGAGTTGATCATCTCGTCTTATATAGTCTTAGACTCCCATAGACGTAAAATGAAAATCAATCAATCAATCAACCACTAGAACGTTCCTTAGAAGTGATCGTGTTCATCTTGGTGATCTCATTGGTAATTCGAGATCACCATCAGTCCTGTATGTATTCTATAGATCACTCATACTCAACTAATACAGCTCTCATTTCCTTTGTCACTACCTACTTTCCTTGGTCCATTAACACCATATGGTCTTGGGTTGAGTGAGATCCGGCTAATACGATGTTGTGTATTGTGTGTCCTGGGCCATGGACGCTGCCCAAGCAGGGCTTGACGATGTGGAAGTTGGCAGTGCAGTCTCTGTTGATGACATCCGTAAGATAGTGCTTATTAGAACAAGGTCCCTTATGACAGTATGAACATCCCAAGAGAACTAGGTTAGTGGGGGGAAGAAGTGAGTGCAGAACGCCTTGATTAAGTTAATTTACATAAGCTTATCGTGTCATCTCTTCTATCTTGCTTCTAGGAAGCCCCCTATGTACTGATTCAGTAGTTGTGACTTCCTCACGAGCCTTACTTCCACTGACCTGCACTAAACTCACATGTTCTCGGCAACGTTCACAATAGCATTAGCACGACCAACTCCTTTATTAGCGCACCCGTGAAGCCTTTCGCCGCAGCCTGACTTGCACAAAATGTTTTCACAAATTAACCATGCACCTTCGTTTTGCTTCTATGTTCCTTCGGCAATATGTCCTTCAAAGAATTGACGCCCATAGAACTATCAGTATATGCCTCCTGCTCTACAATGCTCCTAAACGTATCACATCGCCCCTGTCGCCTTCGGGTATCTGTTTTTCCATCTCCAGAGACTCTTGTATCATGTGAATCATAGCTGCGATGTTGTTTGTCCAGATTTTGTCGATGATTTGAAGTGAAATTCCAGAAACGTGTTTGTGGCACGACACCAGCGGCCAAGTAAACGTGGTGAACGACACAATCTCGAAGATTTGAAAGAATGGAAGTTCGAGCTTCCACATCAATGCGTATTGACCTTCTTACTTATTCGGACTTGTTCAACGCTGTCGCAATGTCGAGAGCTGCTCGCTGGCACGTGAACAGCAAACCCTAGGCCGTGAGCGGTGGACTCCACACTGAAGCGGCAATGAATAGCAGACTTGCTTTCTCAGGAAAACCGCCATTACAAGCCTTGTGTTAATGATAGTCTGTCAACGAAGCATCTGCTTTGCAGGCCTCCTGTGTTGAACTTTGTTGAGAATGTAGATACGCTTTCAACTGCCGCTCATCCTGAACATGCCTGCTTATCTGTAGCAGGAGACCCATTAGAGTCTACGAAAGTTGGTTGCACACAGCGTGATGCCTCATTTTAATTGTTGATCAATTGAGACGTTTCCGTCGTTGCACTGGAACCAAACCGCTAAAGCGCCACGTAGGAACGTAACAAAGCTAGCCAGTTCGCGCCAATTGTATCACTACTGCATACGATAGTGTCTTACGCGAGGAAATTTGTGATGCACCGTACCTGTTGAAGCATGCGTCTTGGCCGAGTCGCTGGTGGAGACTCCATGGCCTATATTGCAATAAAGGTGAAGGGTGCACTGAACGTGAGATTTGCCTACACAAGGGATTTGCGTCCCCTGCATCAAGCAAGCGAATCCTAGCGTGGATCGCCAATGTTCCTGCTCTAATTGGTTATGATTTTATCTGACGCATACCGAATACCCCACTGCACAAATAACGTCTCACTTCATCTTATCGCTGGTCAAGCACAAGACTCACTGGCACATCGGGTTGGCTGTTTCACTGTGATAACATTGATGTCCTGTAGGGAATGCTCGTGGAGACATCTCTATCACTGGTGTCATAGTACAACAACTCGAGCACAACACGCGTTGTTGTGATGATTTCAAGCGGGCATGCACCACCACAGCAATACTGTTTCGTCATTATGCAAGGAAATCTTTGTTCAACTGTAACCTGCAGCCAACTGTCGAGTACCTTGTGCATTCTGTCGCCTGTTGAGAGCCTGCGGTACCCGGACTCGAGAATTAATGTCGAGAGTGACTCTTGCCGCAGTAAACCTTCACGGTCACAGTAGTACTTCACTGCTTAATTGTGTAGCTGCCCCGTGCGTCAACAAGTAGGCAGGTGCGATGGCACTCATGTCTTGCAATATTTCGCTTAGACTTAGCCTCATTCTTTATATATCACCCAGATAATCAGTGCCCTTGCCTTCTTGCTTCCGTCCATCTTTTGATCAACCACCTTCCTTTCACCCTAGTCTTGACGACTACAGCATCACTCCTTTGATCAACTGGGATTGAACAAAACCACATTCTTTGTCCCTCTGTGTACCAACTCCACACACTCTTTTGTCGTCAGTCACTGAGGTCACGCTTGATCCCGACTCGACAGCCGCCGCTTTCATCAAAGCAGCCAGTAAGTTGACCTCCATCCACCATACTTTCAATAATGGCAGTATCAGAACGAGGCCTCCACCTCGGTTTGGGTCTGCGTTTCCAGTAAATCTTGACGGGCACATGTTGATCTTCGCAGTATTCATATCGACCGTGGTTTTTCTTAAGGTCACACAACACATAACCGCCATTCTCAAGCTCTCCAGTAGCTCTGAAAATGCACTCTGCTACTCTTCTCATATCTGCGCTCACAGTGGGCGCGCTTGCCTTGCCCAACCAGCTTGGTAAACGCCAACAAGTCACTGTGTACGATACAGTTATTGTTACAATCACCGTCTTCGTTGGCCCTGATGGTATGCCTGCGTGGACTCCACTGTCATCCTCGCAGACACCGATTCCAGCTCCGACGAATGCTCGGCCTTCGTTGACTCCGTCGCTCGTGGGAGACTCAAGCACCATGGGTTCTCAGGCACCAGTCATGCTTTCCTCTGCCACGCGTGCCACATCTAGTCCTTGCAATGCACCACTGGCTGCGTCTGCTGCAACTAGTCTATCTTCATCCGTCGTCGACCTCCCAGTTTCCACGCCATCTGTGGCTGGCCCCGTCTCAAATACCTTAGGCTTTCATTCTATTAGCCTTCCTGGACCAGGTTCACCTGACGCCGTTGGGCCATCACCCTCTGTCAACACACCGGCAGCATCCTCCAGCGCCGTCCCAATCTTCGCTCCTTCTGCTCCTGCTGCTGAAGGTCACATTTCTGGCGCATCGCAGGCCTACCTCTCTGTAGGACCTGAATATCAGCAAGCAATCCTCTACCACCACAACGCTGCTCGCGCCAACCACGGCGCTGATCCATTGGTCTGGGACGATTCCGTTGCCAAGACTGCTGCTCAGGCTGCCAACACTTGCAAGTTTGAACACTACATCCCTTCCGGAGCTGGTCAAGGACAGAACTTGTTCACCGTCTCTGGCAGCGCTTTCAATGTCACTGCTGGCATTACCGAGAGCTGGTACAAAGGCGAGCTTCCAGCAATGCAACCTTACTTTGGCCAGAGGGATATTCCCGATGACATTTTCCACAATGTCGGTCACCTCACCCAGATGGTCTGGAAGGGCACCACCAAGGTGGGTTGTGTCTCGATTGATTGTGGAGCCAGGATGATCGTCGGCGGAACAGCTTCCACGTTGAACAAGTACACGGTCTGCAACTATGCGCCTGCGGGCAACGTTGCCGGTCAATACGCATTCAACGTCGGTTCTCCCAATGGCATGGGTGCCGCTGCTCTAGGCAGCTGGAGCGATTAGGTGTGCTTCGAGCTGTTGCTAGATTATAGTCATACACTTCAGTGTGCATGGTTTACCGTTGTATGCCTTCTCAGGGGTATTGCAGTGCAAGACAGCAGGCTAACTGCTTGCGTGGTGTCGGTAACTTCTCTTCTATCATACTATCTTAGGGATTGTGTTTGTGCTTTGGGTCCGATCTGGAAGCAGTTGTCTGGGAGTTACATTATATTTAGCGTACCTTTAACTGTACATACTGGAGATTTACAGTCTTTACGAAATGTTATGATGATTGCAATGCTCGTAATTTCGACAGTCCGTTCCTTGGGGATCTTGTACTGTATAGCAAAAAGTTAACCTCTCCCTCCTTGACGTATGCTTGTTTTAACTGTGGCATCTTGTCATAGGCCAAGCGCTGCGCAGACTTGCGCCATATTACCAAGCTTGTCGCTATAAACTACCCAACTGGCCTACATAGCCCGATAGAGCAGGCTGACTTGACTTACATAGAGGGCACACTTACCGGCTAAATCAAGATGAGTAGCCTATAGTCGAAGTACATAATCAAGGCTGATGAGATGACATGAAGAAACTAGAGGTAATGATGATAGAGACCAGCAGTGCGATGCTTGGAGCAAATCATCCAGACACACTGACTAGCATGCACAACCGGGCATGCACATAGAGAGAATAAGTGATTGGAGCTAAGGTATCGGATTCATTGCCCAGTCAACTATCTACTCGGGCATATCTACAAGAAGTAGCATACGACAAGGAACTTCTGTAGAATTGGAGCTGATGCAATTAGCATACCTGATCATTCCAGGATTCTAATCAAAGTCAGACTCATACGGAACCAGGGGTCACATGACCTGGAGTCTGATTATAAGATTGGAGCATAAATGCTTTTGCCTTGGTAAAAAAGTGCGTCCAGCTGCGTCAAAAAGTGCTTCAGTTCGGCCGCCTCGAACTCTTTTCTTCTCTAACAGTCTCAGGACGATGGAAAGCGGAGTAAGCAAATCTTGCTTTCGCTTGCAGGTTTTCAGTTGGAAATATCCTTCTGAGGATACAGAAGTTCATCACCCAAAGAGGCTTTTCATAGGCTGATACATAAGATGCGCTTACCAGGAAGCATGGTGTATCTATGTTACGGCCCAAACATGTCTAAACATGCTGCAGTAGTGGTTGCAAAGTGTTGTATTGACTGAAATATTATATCATCACGGATTCGCAATTCAGAAAGCTGCGTGCGCATGCACCACATCTTGAATCATGCCTTTTCCAGGAGTATTCCCTCCGCCGGCCTGGACTACATCGTGTCCTTTTTCGGCACACATACGTGTGTGGCTTTCACGCTTTCTGTCATATTGCACTAGTCGCTCTGGGCCTGATGCCATAAGATGTATTAAGAAACATGCGTAACTTAGTTTATCGATACAGCAAGCAGCTAGGACCAAAACACTCAGTGGCGCACATGAGATTGGCACACAGTTAGACAATGGATCCTCATGTTGCCCAAAACTTTAGCAAACAACGTACTGAAACCGACGGTCAGTGCTAGGTGTTCTAGTTGGTGTCTTGCTGACGTCATCGTTAATCTTAAAATGATGTGCGAAGTTCTCTTGAGTCACTAGAAATAGCAGCTATACTCATGCATGCGACTTACGCCAGTTTTGATAGATTCGAAGCTCCTTTCTCCATGCTAATGCATCTACATATACTGTTGAGAAGGTATTTATACCAATCAACGCTGGGATAGAAAGTGGTATCACTTTTGGTTCTAACATATACTTCAGTAGATAGTTGACCGAGCAGTCAATCTGTATTGGATTTAGATGCTCTGAATGCAGCGAAGTTCTGTGTGTTTGATGAATTGGCTGATTCCTATTATTTTGGTTTCCTTTTGTCAATTTATATGAGTTGTGTTGAGAATATTCAGCTCATCTGTCATGAGGACGTTAGGTCACATGACCTGCGCCGCTCTATATTAGCCGAGCTGCGCATAGTTAGCAATCGATACACTCTACAGCCATTTTTGACTGGAGCAGAGCTATCCATTAGGTAGTCATACTACGACTAATCATTAGGTAGTCATACTATGACTAATGGCACTAGTTTCTTAACAAATTGTAAGGAAACCGCGATACATGGCTTACAGTCTCATACATCCCATGGCAGAAGGGACCTCGTCAGTGCAGGAAAGAACCTTCAAAGATGACACGCGATGTTCTTCTTTGAACAACTGTCGCATCTTTCCTTATCATCTCACAATCTGGTCTCTCAATTTCCATCACTGACGAGCATCTAGACAGCTTGTACACTATAAGCAGTTGCGACAATACAGCGATTTCAGCGCAGAAGCGAGATTTTGCATAGAGCAACAATTATATTTGCAAATCTATCAAACAAATCAAACCTTCTTTGCTACCACATCTTTCAACCTACGCCCATCGCTGCCAATCTTCAAGTTCAGTCAAGTCTGAACATTAGTTAGTCCTGATTGGATTTTTGGAGGGTCTGTGTCGATGAATCTCGTATCCAGTCTCTCAGACCTGTCTTCCGCCTCCTGCCCCCTAGGTTCTATTCTTGTGTCCTCAAAATCATACCATACGCTGATCACTTTAAGAACCCAGCTCGCGTCCGTGCATCTCTTTACGCTTAAATGTTGCGTCACCTTCCAATCTCCCATCGTACGCGCTGTCAGGCGATTTTCGTTTTCCCATGATCCTGCGAGGATCACATAAAGGCACGTCATGAACAGAAGCGGCACAGTTTTTCAATTTCCTGAAACCGATGGATCTTATGTCTTTGAGGTATCCAAACTTGAGGTGAAACAGTCTAAGAGCTGGGACCGACCTTCAATTACTCCACTTCTCAGTCTTGTCTGGCTTGCACGGCACCGTTCGGTTCATGCGAACTCTATTCTAGGGACTGCTAAGTAACCCCAGCTCCCTTCATTACAAAAATTATGGATTCAATAATGCGCAAGCAATTTACATTGAAGCTGATAACAGATGTAAGGCAGCCGGCACTCCTTGCACAAAAACTTTTTTTTTTTGAAATCCATAACTCCATGCCCCCAATCTCGACCATGGAACAATAACATACAGTGATCGTAGAGCTGCTGTATATCAGTAGCACTACAATTAGCTAGCACGACTGATCGCGGAGTTTCCTGTAATGCTTCAGCCACCAAGTTAGTCCATCGTGTTTGATCTTATTTATGTTCAATTTGGGCACCAATACAAGCATAAGATCGGCTCGATATAGGCTTTTCACTCGTACCACAAATTCAACGTTTTCATCGATGTAGGCATGAAACAGTATCTCCCTACAGTCTCAGTAGCAGCTAATCCACGAAGTGAGACTAATTGGGTCAAATCCTTTCACCTTCACGTCGTCTGAGCGTTGGTTCATGCGTGGAACATGTGTAAACTCAAAATATTCTTACTTCATTGGCCAGTGAAGGAACTGAATGTCGTCTCGTTTGCTTATGTGCTATCACTTTTTCTTCCTATATTACTCATGAATTCTAATATATCTTCTTTACTGATTGTGGTCTCGAGAAACACAAACGAGTTGCTCAAGTTATAGAGGTTGCCGTGATTTTGTCCTTGGCTAGCGTTGAGGCATGCCTTTCCTACTTAGTCAAAGTGAGGGAAGGTGAGCCCGGTACCGATACGTCCCTCGCCTATACATAAGACATCCTCCTAGCCTGTACATGAGTACCTCTCTCTTATACTGGAAAAGTCCATATTCAGGACCAGGATGTACTGTTCCAAAAAACGAGCTGCAATATCATGCACTTCGCAAAAAGGCTTCACCGAGATTCCAGTCGAGTTGATTTTCTCGGTCTTCAAGCTTGTAAGACATTTGATAACTTATCTCCCTGCAGACATTGATACAACAACAGCTCCCAAAATCCGATTTAAAGAACTGCCGACTTGTCAACAGAAAAGCCAGAGACATAGCCTCCAAGGCCCTTTGGCATCACATTAGAATTGACCTTACCGAGACGAGCACCCGCAGGTTGAGCTCAGTTCTGCACACAAAACACTACGGCTTACTTGCCAACGTTAAGGTTCTAGAATTGCAACGCTGGCATGACTCTGGATGCACTTTTGAAGGTCAATTTTCTCGCGACAAGTACAAGTGTCTGCAACGAACGGTTACAGCAAACTTGCAACAACTGCTGATGGCGTTACCAAAGGACGCCCTAACCAGTTTTCATTCTGATTTGGGTATCAATGGCGGAAACCTTACTACTCTACTGGCAACACAAACTCGACTGCGCTCTCTCACCGTTCGTAGAGCGAGATGGGAGTGCGACCAGCTGCCTGCAGTGCAGCAAGTCATTGGAAATGCAACTATGCTGCGTTCTTTGCGAATTGACCTCCACTGCGAGAAAGAATACAGCAGCTATTGTAAACTTTTCAGCCATATGGTTGCTTTAGAGGAACTTCACATTCGAGGAGCCGGTGCCGACACGCATCGCAAGCCGATTCTGTTGACTGTCACACCGAATGAAGCACCACTGCTGAGACTCCGGCACCTCGATCTTTTCAACCTTCGCATCAATGCATCAGCAGCGTCTGGGATCTCTACACAGATATATCTTCCAAGACTCCAGAGATTCTCGATTAGACAATGCTGGGATGGGTCGCTGCTGCTCAGGACTTTTGCAGAGGCTTTTAGCATGTCAAGAGAACAAGCACTTGAGGCAGTGAAATACGTTTCTGTAGAGACTTATACGCCTTCGCTCTCACTAATGGGTCTATTAGATTCTGTGCCGCGACTGATCGAACTTGAGTCTGGCAACCTATTTGGAATGTTCCCTTACACGTCAAGCCTTATGCGACATGGCGACTCATTACGCCTGCTTTGCTTGCATGCATTGGGCTTTTCCGGGACGCTAGGGGGCTCTCGGCTTTACCATACTCTATGGCAAATCGAAGAGATTGTCAAGTCCTGCCCAAATGTTGAGGCTCTCGGAGTCACTCTTGTCGACATCTACTGGGACTTTGCGTTGCTCCAGAACGAGCGCGTGAGGCTGGATTCATCCAAACTAGACTCATCCAAGCAGAAATCATTCACAAAGTCACTGGTAAGTCACTCAACTCGTTGGTTTTCGCTGTGCTACTGCACTCACACGTACACAGGAGGTCATCGCGCAGCTGCCAAAGCTTCGCACTCTGCGTATCGAGAGCGATGGTTTACTACAATGCATTCTCCCGCAGAACCAACGCGACAGCGGTGTTTCTGCCCGGCGGTACCATGAGTTGGCAAATGAAATCATGGAGTTCCTGGTCAGCCATGGCTCTCCAGTAAAAGCTCTAATATTTAGTGGTCCAGTTGGCTCTAATCTGAGAGTGTTCGATGGAAGATGTGATTCCCTGTACGCGTACAGCAGGGCTAATATGCGCAAGGACACTAGACAAGAGGAGATTGAAAATACGGCGTATGTAACACACATGACAGAGGAAGACATCATCGCGATTGAGCCGTTTCACGAGTACTTCGTGACGGGTCAACGTTGAGCAAGGACAACACACTTTGTTCTCTCTCCCCCCCCCCCCCCCCTCACCCCCCACTTACCGTTCCTAACATCAGGTTTGAGGTGAGCATGCAGGATATGTGTTCTGCAGAAATAGTGTCGTTTCGAGCAGAAAGTTGTTCTTGCAACACAGCTATTGTGGTTATCTTCGTCAACTGAACTGAATTGAACTGGAGTTCACTTAATAAGACACAAACCCACGTTATTACATGTATTCTATAGTCCTCATTTGCCGCCACAGTATGGTATGTTTCCAACAACCGACCTTTCGCCCCTCTCAATAGGCTGTTCGTGGCCTGACAGGCCATCAGCCAGCGCCAAGGGGGGTACTATGTACATCCAGCAAGCACCTAGCAATCGCGGAAACTCTGCTGACTTCATTCGCCTTGTGAAAAGCACTCAGGGTTCAGGCAACGCCCGCCCCCTTACTTATGCAACAATGCCGGCATTATGCTGCAACGCCTATTTTTTTTTTCAATCTCGGCCAGAGGAGGGGAACACAGGAAGCACACTTTACTGAACTATTGCTTAATAAGAACCGCATTCGCCCTGCCATCTCCAATGCTTACCTCCTGGGAGGTGACGATGCGCTCAAAGGTTACTGCTAAACGTACTGCGACGCTGGTAGAATACAATACAACACAACATAACACTATCAATAAACTGTTCGAGAGGATTTCACATGGACACCGTGCTTTTGGATGTGAATATTAAAGTCTAGCACATCTGCGTAACATCCATGATCCATGGTCCAAGTTCCAGGTCTCACCACTGTGTATCTTTCTTCGATGAGTAGTCACTGGGCCTAACCTTTGGGTTTCTCTCCAGGCCTAGAGGCCGATTGCTAACCTAAAGCCGTACGGCTGATGCTGCCTTTCTCGTCGTGTGGTTTTCTCGGCATCCTTGCATCGTCCTCACTGTTGAGCGTTCCAAGGCAACATGTTTTGAGCGGCGGCAACGTCATGGACCTCCCCTCGCACAGCAATCAGTGGACTGAACATCTTCGTGTTTCTTATCAAGATCCATTCATCGTTCCTGGAGCTGACAGGGTCGATGGTGTGTCTTATGTGTTGGAGGTGTTGGCTGTCATGTTGGCGGCTTACTATGACGAACAGAAGGTTAAGAATGGGAGTAGTAGTATGTCAGATATGTGACAGGGAAAACATGAAAGAAGCAGAAGGTTGTTGTATTGAGTGAGCTATCGAGAGCGAATATATACACAACCGGGAAGCAGTCACGTGAAGATAGAACACGTGAGACCCAATACACGGTATACCACGTGAATTGAGGTGCCAAGCTGACATAGTAGTAGTAGGAGTAGTAGGAGCAGCAGTATTGTACCAACGTCCCAGTACATTTGGCAGTTGCCTTTACATACATTATCACCTCCCGTAGGGCATTGGGGACGCGCCAGGCGCTGAAGCGGAGGCGGTTCTTGCGTGAGCAACCCCTTTAGTAGGAGTGTGTCTTGACTTCCTCTCCTCCATGCGAGAGTAGAAGAAAGAGGTTCTGTTGTAGAGTGCTGCTAGTATCATTACCTGAGTAAAGGAGATGAGCATGGCGTTATGAATGCGCTGGCCAAAAAGGCTATGTTCTTCTCGCAAGGTGGGCGAAGTCAGCAAAGTCTTCAGTAAGAATGGGAGTAGTCTCTGCCAAGTACAAATCTCACAAACAGTGACTCGTCCAGCGTTCTGCATATACCTATCCATACACAAAAACCTGCATTTACTCTTTCCTCCTAGCTCAGCAACCCCTCCGACATGTACCCCCGCGAAGACCTACTGAGATGCCGAGGAAATTGACGCATGTCGTCGAGGCTGTTCTTTCGATTCCGCATACCCTCGATAGAAAGCCAGGCCCCAGTGATGACAACGCCTCGGTCTTACCGAGGGTCGAGATAGTTCATGCCCCTCCCAGGGCCCAAGTTTATGCTGCACGTGCTCCTCAAATGGAAACGCATAGACCTTGTTGGACAGTGATGACTCGCCACACCTTGCACTGAACTAATAGCGCCCTCGAATTAGGGGAGGAAGTCTACAGTGTACACGTTGATTGCCAGCACTGCTTTCCAGACTGGGAATGCGGTCTGCGGCCAGGTGACAGGTGCCTAGAGATGATTTGGTGAGGTCGGCGACAAAGTTATCCATTTGGACGCTCCTTCTGTCTGGTGATGGTTTGGCGATCCTCTCAAGCAGTTGCGGGTCGAAGCTGTATGGCCAAAAGGATGTGGCAGGGATGCTGGACGCACTCTTACCGTCTTGATACCAGTCACTTGCTCTACTCTCTCTTCACCGTTCCAAGAAACTAGTATTGTCCACATTCCGCTCCTTCTCCTCACCTAGTCGAGGCTCTTACTAATGCCTCCCACCTCCTTTACACCAACACATTGAAACTACTCCTCAGGTCAAACCTATGCACCTGATTTTCCTTAGTGAGGTTTTTCAAGTCAGCTTCCGTCCGTGAGATATAGTTGTGCAGGGGGTCGAAGGGGAGGAATGGCGGATATGTTGCAATGCAGATTAGAATGCAACTTGATCGTCCTGGTGGAGAAGACAAGAAGGGGAAAAGAAGATGGGGCTTTAGGATTGACTCGTATCAAACAACATGATTCTCGGCCCTTCCTTCCTCCTTTCTCTTGTTCACTCCCTCCTCCTTTTTACTAGGGCAGTCAGTAGCTCCACCATCTTTCAGGGTGTAATGTGCAGACAGCACACACGCTAACCCCGCGCTAATGACTTATATATCGTAAGTTACCCGTAGCTTGGGGGTGGAGCATGGATCGACATACGGATGGGGTTCGTGAGTAGCTCGTGACCGGGACCGGGAGGATTCGGCGGACCATTGCTAAAATGGCGTGTTGTTGTGTGCTGTCGTGCTGTCGTGCTGTCGTGCTGTCGTGCTGTCGTGCTGTCGTGATGTTGTGATGTCGTGCTGCGTTGTCGATCTGCGACTATCGTATCTTTTGGCGCGCCCGCCAACGCAAACTCGATAAGTCTGTGAGCACTGTTAATCTGACAGATTGGGTCTGAAATTAAATTTCTATGGAGTAGTGGTCTATGTACAATGTGCACGCCCATACTGGCCAGCCTCGAAGTGGAGTCATCGCTGCTGCCAGTCAGTCGAATCGGCTTTCAACACGAGTCTTTTCTACAGTCATATCAAGGCAGCCCACACACCTTCCCAAAGCGTCGCGTATAGCGCCTATCTGATAACGAAACCGTACGCCTGCCGGTCAGTGGAGCAACCTGGCAGAATCAAACATGGTGCCATGTAGAACTTACCTAAAGCAGACGTATCAGTTTGGGCTTGGTCGCACCTTCCTTCTCAGTTGACAGCACAGCGAACATCACATGAAGCAAGAGACGAGTTTTGAGTGGGTAAATCCCGGATCTGATGCAAGCCCAAAGGGGATGCGAGATCTCCGACGGATACGAGTCTTGACTAACTAATCATCCCTGTGAAGAAGTAAAGCGATACAAACAAAACGCCTTTCCAATGCCATGCTATTCGCTCCATGTCATACAGTCCGATGAATTGCCCTTCATACAGTCTGTGTCATCCACCTGCTGATGCCAATGCAGTACAAAACACCCAAGTAACAAAGGAAAGATACCAAGCGACGAGATAGGGTCGAGAGGATATGATGGTGAGTGTTGTGTCGAAGAAGAGAAAGAGTACAGGAGTAGAGAGGAGGGAAATGGTATCTACAGAGTTACAAACTGGCCCGGGTATTGTTGTTGTTGTTGTGTTGTGCTGGTAGGCTCAGGTGGATATGTTGAAGGATCCTAGGATGATAATCTTGTTTTCCAAACAACGTATTTTCAAAGCAAAATAGAAAAGGAAAAAAAAAAAAGGAAAAAAAAAAAAAAAGGATGATAAAGTGTCAAGACTACAAGTGGCGGCAATTGCCTACCACACCCACTCAAGGTCACCAATGTCATCGTCCACCACCAGAGGTGGGTTGTGAAAGTGGCGCCATTCCTTGCTCTTGTACTTGTTGTCCACCGCAGGAACCTTGGGTATATTCTCATGCTGGCTTGGACCCCAGTTGATGGGTCGTCTCCAAGTGCCAGTTCGGCTCCGCTTACGAGCGGAGTTCGGGGTTGGCTGAGCCTGTTGAGCTTGCTTGGGCGATTTGATGGGCTTGGATGGAGTCGCGGGTGTGTGCTCCTTGGTTGGAGATGGTTGACCGCGGCGGCGGTCACCAAGAGCGGCCCACTTATCCATACCAGAACGCTTCGTGGGAGGCGAATACCGCGCATGCGCAGGTGTCTGATGCTCCTCAAAGATAAAGCCAGTGGTCTCGCTGACGTGGTCGACTTCACGGCGCTTCGTCAACGATCGACCCCTGCTGTTGTGAACAGTAGCAGGGTTCTTTACCTCCGACAAACCGCCGCGAGGAGTGGAGACACCAGAGCCAGCCTCAGAAACAACCTGCTTCTCCGGCTTCTCAGCCTTGAAAGAATGAAAGTTGTTTTCAAGCTCGGCTATGAACTGCGCATCGTCATCTTCCTCCTCCCACAAATCACTCCAGCTCTTAGAGAACACGTCGCGCTTTTTACCAAAGACTGACGACATGCTGTTGAAGGGCTTGGCAGGAAGAGAACCAGAGATAGGCATAGGCTTAGATCGCGCGAAGCTGATTGGCTCACGTTCAGTGTGTTCAGTGACGTCAGTCGACTTGAAAGATAAGCCCAAACCAGAGTCCACAAAAGATACGGCAGACGCATGTTCTGGCTTCACGGCGTAATCGGAAGCTGGGAACAAATCGTCAGAGTAAATCTCCGTGTCTGGAATGACCGAAAGCTGACGGAACTGTTGCGGTGGAGACATGGCGAGAGCCTTGGCCCAAGGGAACGAACCACCCTTATCGAGCGAAGGAGTGCTGATAGAGGGAGTGCGAAGGGGTTCACGGTTCGCGCCAACAGCAAATGGTTCCCGCTCCTCTGTACAAAACTCGTCGAGAGCCTCGTCATCGGTGGTGAACGTGATGGCACGAGCAAGCGCCTCCTTGACCGCATCCAGGTCGCGCTTCTCAGGATCAATGGCCAAGCAGTGCCTGAGAACCTCGAACGTATCCTGAGACATGTTGGGAAAGACGTCAAAAAGGCTCTGGCGGTCGAGAGCAAAGTCGGCATAGAGAGGATCCGACGATGCAGGAACGGCAAAGGGGTTGCGCTGGAAAAGCACGTTGAGCAGGCAGATACCGATAGCCCAAATGTCAGCCTTCGCAGTGGAGTAGCCAGCATTGGTAGGATCGTACTGCTCGGGAGCCATGTAGCGGTCGCTGCCAACAGCAATCTCCCAGGACCAGGCATCCGAGGTAGCGAGACCAAAGTCGCCGAGCTTCATCGAGCCATCTTGGGTGAGGAAGATGTTCTCTGGTTTGATGTCGCGATGGTAGATGCCCTTGGAGTGTATGAACTCGACAGCACCCACCAGCTGCATCATGAATTCGCGGACATGCTCAGTCTCCAGGGGGCCTTTGTCGAAGCGGATGGCCTCGTAGAGGTCGCCATTGGAGCAATACTCAAGCACCAGATAGATGTGGTTCTGGGTCTCGAAGGACTGGAGGAGATTGACGACGTTGGGGTGAGAGCCAAGACGAAGATGAACACCAAGTTCCTCTGAGCGTTCATCGACCGCGAAGGCAGATGGACAGTTGACAGCAGCGGAAGGCTTGGTGACAACCTTGATGGCAACGTGTTCGCCAGTCACAAGGTCCTTGGCCTGGAACACCATGCCAAAGGAGCCCTGGTTGAGGGCGGAGATAGTTTCGTATCGGCCGTGCAGAACGACACCTGCCTGAAGCTGATCACGCATGCACTCCATGACGAAGGATGGGAAGAGCTACAAGTAGCGAAGCAAGGAGAAACCCGGAAAGGAAAGTCTACTCGGAGCTAGTCGCAACAGGTGACCGTGACGGTGAAAGCCGCCACGTAAACGGATAAAACAGCCAGATAAAGGGGCAAGTTTTTTGGGTGAGTCAACGGATCAGTAACCGCTAACCCGAAAGACGATGCTCTATCGAACTTTTAGTTGACCGAAAGTTTCGAAGAAGATAGCAATAAAATGTGTCGCAGTTCGCTCGGTCCAGTACGGGAATAAGGACCACCGGAGATGTCGTGATGTATAGGCTGCAGTAGGTCGCTCCAAAGAAATCGAAAGCAACGCGATGTCGTCGGTGATATGCACAGAGAGTCCGTCGACGGTAACAAGCAAGGAAAGTTTTAAGAGATTGTGATGCGCATCTGGCGGTATTAATTGGTGGTATGGATGGCCTGGTTCAACAGGCTGACAGACGGGAACAGAGCTGTCGGACGAGAGCCCCAAGGAGCGAGAACAGAAGGAGGAGAAGAAGGTCGCTGCGTAAGAGGAGATTCGTTATACGTGGAAGACGGTCGCAGGCAGAAAGCAGACAGCTATCTGATGACACGGATTGACAAAGGTGAGTCAGGTGCACGGACTTCGGGGCTAGCAGCAGCCGACTCGGATGAGTGGTGAGATGCTGAGCTGGCAGCTTTTGCTGGAGACGGGGTTCGATTTTGACTGATACCGAACGTATGCTTCAGGAAGCCGTGTTGCGGCGCGGTTGTTGAGAGGATGTGAGATGGTGTGGCAGGGTCGAGGGCGTAGCTAGCGGGTACGTATCGCCAGACAGAGAGCTCTCTATGTCACATCAAATCAATGACCGGTGGCAGTGAGGTAGATGGTCGAGTAGATTGGAGCAGAGCGAAGCGGTGGGGTGGTGAAAAGGATCTCACCGGAGGGTGAGGTAGGGATGGCGAGTGTTATTGTTGTTGTTGTTGTTGTCGTGCAGCTGAGCAGCGGTTGCGGAAGGAACGAACGGAATGCGGCAGTCGGTTAAGGCAGCAGCAACGGGAAGAGAGGAAGGTGCGATGATGATGAAGAGGAGGAGAGGTAGAGGTAGAGGTAGAGGAGGGGTAGCAGAGCTGTAGCGTACGAGCAACGACGAGGTGGATTGTGGTGATGTCTCAGGACGGCATAGGTACGATTAACATGGTTGTGAGGAGCGAGTGAAGGCGCTGAACAGGGTGCCCGTCCCTATTAACGCGGACAAGGAGGGCGGTGACCCAGGCTAGGACGAGCCAGACCCAATTTTATCCGATGGGGTTTAGTGGCTATACCAGGGTAAATGCCGCTAAGGTGTGCAGCGTGATGCAAGCCTAAAGCTGCTAAGCCTGGAGTGAGCCAGCGCATTGGCAAGAGCAGCGCCAGTCCAGATCGACGTTAGCTCATTCGCCACCGGGATGCAGTCAGGGCACCTGCCAACTTTCTGGCACAGCTTCCAACTGGCCACAGGGTCTCTTCCATGGCTTTCGATGTGATTCTGTGTAAGCTCCTCAACGACCTTCGTCATCTTTTTGGCTCTCTACAGCCCTACTACCGAGTAGATGACAGCTTCAGCGCGTCCCGGCTTGCTCGGAGATGGAGTGCAATCAGACATTCACCCTTGTTTCGAGCGGGCCCCGCATCCTCATGACGAGGCTGCGGGCATTATGACGCTGCCGGACGAGCATCGTTGTGCTGAAACGGCCTCCCTGCTTCACACACGGCCACTTCTCTGTGCGTGGTGGCTGCTGTGCGTGTGCCAGCAGGTGATGACGAGTCTAGCCGGTTCGATGCTGGGCGCAAGCTGGCGAGGTGCCAAAGCAGGCGCCGGCTGATGACCTCTCATGATGAATGCTCGCACGACATGCCACCTGTCCTCTCATTGGAGCTTATCGGCGCCGACACACCTCCCAGATGGTCCTCCAGTGCCTCAACTCTGGAAGCCGTTATCCGCGCGTTATCGTGATGGTTGCCACTCCAGCGAGGCTGCCCCTTTGGTCAATCGCTATCAGGAAGCACCACACTGCACCGCACCGCACCGCACCGCACCGCACCGCACCGCACCAAGCTCTCCATGCAGCATGTAGCTCCCACGTAGCTCCCCACGCAGCCCATATAGTCCATGAAGCATATGCAGCCCCGTGTAGCTCCCTAGCTCTCCAGGTAGCTCCTAAGCTCTCCAGGTAGCTCCTAAGCTCTCCATGCACCTCTCCATGTACCTCTCCATGTACCTCCCCATCTTTGTCATGCACGCACGACTCAGGGGGTGCTCTTCATATCTTTGCCCCAATCAGACATGACATGTGTTTCAACCGCCGGTGCAGTGTTAGCGCTCGAGAGCTCGCTTTGGTACGCTTGTATGCTCGAGTCCCATCGCTGCATGTCGGCGCGAGGCGGCTATCAAGGCCTGAGTCTGGGGGATGCTCATGCTGCTACTGGTCCTCGACGGGCGCGCGTCCTCGGCATCCTGTCTTCTTCGCAGTGGCTGCTGGCAGAGCTCAATGGCGACGATACAAAGTCGGTGTGATGACCCCAGCCCTGCGCAACTCATCGCCCACCTCTGCACACCTCTGCAGCGCACCTCTGCAGCACACCTGCTGTATTCTGCTACTTGTTTTCCCGATGCCGGGACACGCTGACCAGTATCGTGGCTCCGTAACGCTGCCCAGCCCCGAGACCGAAGCTTGCGCTGCATTCGACTCGAAGGCTTGCAGTAGACCGCAGCAGACCACAGCACACGATTTGCCACCACACAGGCGTGCTAGATAGCGTGCAGCTCTTCCATGGCAGCACAACCACTGCAGCCTGTATGCGACCACACTTGTAGAGACCCACTTGTACCTGTTCCTGAACCCCCTCACGGCAGCGGTGTGGAGCGACAGCATCATCCCCCACAGACAACTCACATACATCTTCCTATTTCCAGCGACTGTGCCTATGGGAATTGGTGCATCTGCTCCAAAGCGGGTCCTGATCCCACGGCATGTGGATATCTCGCTCGTGGTCTTGCGGATACCATCCGTGGACGTGCAGAAACTGGGCTGTATCAACTGAAAGGACTAGGTACTCTCATGTCTCGCACAGCACACCTCACTCCATTCCGGACAGCACACGACCATGATCAGTTTCGCGTCATGCCATCATTAAGACGGTGAGCGCACACTGTCAAAACTCACACCACCTTGTGATCGCAGCAGGGAAGATGACGGGAGGGGAGAAGATCGTGTACCGGTACCTGTTCTCACCCGTTCACGTCACTTCTGTAGCGCGCATCTGACTCTCGTTGGTGAAAATTTTCCCTACATATCAACACATGTACGGAAAGCTACGCTTGATTCGTCCAATACCCATATTGAATTGCTATACTGCTATACACCACCAATTTTATCTCCTACACCGCTCTGTTTTGACGCCTTTTCGTCTCAGCCAATTGCACCAACCAGCGTTCTTGCCAGACACACAACAGCAACGAGCTTTCATCCTCCCACAGCATTTTCGTTTCACCGCCTTTCACCGCCCTCCGTCCAGCAACAACAACAACAACAACGACAACAACACCACCGCCACCACCATCACTACTACTACTACTACTACCACCACCAACACCAACACCAACAACAGCATGTCTACTGCATCCATTCATACTGCACGCTGGACGGCGTCTGAGGTCGTGCTGCTCGACATTGGTGAGTAACCGACCACAGCTGCTTCCGAGTCCTTCATGTCGGGACAAAAATACTGCAGCCAGCCTTGGAGTGTTCCCACCAGCCATCACGATGCACGCAGCCTTGCTGCAGTGGTCTGGCCCAGCACCCTCCCGCACACACTGCGCATAACGATCCACGCCCTGTTGCTCATGCCGTCTCACTGTCTCGCTGTTTCGCTGCCTCGCTGCCTCACTGCCGTCGCTCGGTTGTTACCCCAGACTTTGCTCACGCCATGGATGCTCCAGCCATCCACGAGTCTCAATTGCGCCCAGCATTTGCGCAACGTTGCTCAGAATCAGACTGACCATGCCATTTGCTTATCGTAGAGGGAACCATTTCGAGTATCTCCTTTGTCAAGGATGTCATGGTAAGCTTCTCTTTGTTCTCCCCTCCCCTCCCCTCCCCACTCCTTTGGATTTCTACCCTTTCTCTTGTCTTGAAAGTCTCCAGGGTGCACCCAACCCCGCGTTCGGAGAAAGCTGAGGCAGGATCACCACCAGGACCAGTAAAATGGATGGGCGGGCCGCTACGATTTCGACTGGTGACTGTTGGCGCCTTCCCGAACCGCTCAATTTTCTTTCGCGTGGTTGGACCTGGCGCCATTGAACACAGTTTCTATCGTCTGTCACGCGACGCGCGTTGCTGGGGTGCCGTCCCCTTTCTGCGATTTGCAGCTCACAATAGCCGCAGTACCCGTATGCGCTTGATCGTCTCAGGAGACTAGCACGCGACTCATGGTCCGATTCGGACTTTCAAGACCTCATTGCGGGGTTCCCAGCGGAGACTAAGCAAAACGCCGATGTTCTCCTCGCTCATGTGGAGGATCTGACGCAACGGGATGTCAAGGCCGTGTACCTGAAGCAACTCCAAGGTACGTGAACACCGTTGGGGAGTTCTGTGCAATGTGTCAGCACTTTCGGTCCACTCGCTATCGTACACAGCCTCGAACGCCCTTAGGCTTCATCGTGCTTAGCATGCCCCCCTCCCCCCTCCCCCAAAGCTCTGGAATGGTAGTGGCAATAGACGGCAAGTACTTCGGTCCGGCATTACCACCGACAGCATCATCGCTGCGACTACTGTTATTATTACTGTAGCGAAGCGTGAGGGTGCTCGCTTATCTTCGTCAGCCCCGGAGCTCACCGTCCGCCAAAAGGGTCTGGTTGTACGGGCATTGACAAAGTTTGACGTTTACATGTCTTGCCTCGGGTACCTTGGCCAGCCTCCGTTACGAGGTCAAGGTCATTAAGATGCTCAGCAAACGATGCAGACCGCAACCGAGTAGATAGAACTAACTAGACGCAGGACATCTTTGGAAGACTGGCTTTACTGAGGGTGACCTCAAGACCCCGCTCTTCGACGACGTAGTGCCCACACTCGAAGCGTGGAAGGCTTCCGGGCGTACACTTGCCATCTTCTCCTCCGGTAGTGTACAAGCTCAGCTTCAGTTCTTCTCGTATGTGCAAGACGGCTCGACGACCAAAGACGTCAAGCCGCTCTTCGCAGCACACTACGATACAGTAAACGCAGGTCCAAAGCTGGAGAAGGAGTCGTATGAGAAGATATCTAGTGAAATGGGCTGCCAGCCCTCTAAAGTGACGTTCCTCACCGACAATGTAAAAGGTATGTCTGGTGCTCTACGACTGTTTCACTTGCTATTTTTGAGATTGCTTCAACATACGGTCGATCCCTCCATGCCTATAGCCTTCATCGCTGTCCTTCGTCAGGCCGGCGCATCCTCACTAGCACCACTTACCCAAGACCAACAAATGATCCGAAACATCAGCCAAGCCTCACCCTTATCTTCCAACAACACTTGATTAACCGACCCCGCACCTCTGCGCATCATCAAACTCAAAAGGCCTCGTGCTAACTTTACTTCTGCAGAGGCTGAAGCTGCGACCGCAGCCGGTGTTTACGCTGTCGTTGTTGATCGCCCCGGTAACGCGCCGTTGTCGGAGGTGGCAAAGCAGACATACCCCGTGATCACATCATTGACGGATCTGCCCACCCTCTCATAGGACGAGCACGTCTCCACAAAGCAAACTCCCGGTAACCAGCAACCGGTGCAGCTTAACAATACCAACAATGGCAGGTAGCATTCACGTGAGGCTGCGCATGTCTCAGTCTTGCCCACGGTAATTCGAGGACCTCTACAGATCCACAAAAAATACAAGATCAGAGTGTATCTCTCACGTGTGTGCTCTCAACATGCCCACCTGACCACACCCTCCTCATACGCCCTCTCTCCGTCTCGCTCTACTGAGCTCCACCTGCACTGCGCTGTATATTTACCTCTTACAACGCACAAACCTTTGCAGCCATTCTGTAACACGTTCCAGCTTGCTGTCGTTCGTTCTAGATCGGTCAAGTCTTCCTCCGGTCTATCAATCCATGATAGCGGAGCCGCGAAACAGAGCGTGTTTCGAACGGCAGGATGACCTTGCTACACTTGAAGCCACACAGAGGCCTGTGTGGAATGTCAGAGGCTGTCTGCTTACAACTTTAGGACTTGTGATCCTGTACAATGTTCCTTGTCATCTGTCATCTGTCATTCCAAAGCTGGAAGCCAAAAAAAGAAGGGAAAAAAAAGGTCTGCGTGAAAATGCCGGAAGTTTTGCCTATATCAATCATAAGACCCGTAACTCTGTGCGATGTTGCAATGCAGCCAGAATAGCCCGCTTGTAACCTATCGTCTGTCATTCACCATCTCTATCCATATGTATGATCTGTACGTCTCTCTCTATCTCTCTCTCTCTCTGTGTGTGTGTGTGTGTGTAATAATGTGTGCAATCGACGGGAAATAAGGGCGGCTCTGCGTGAACGCCAGGTCCAAAGATTCCAATAGCTACATGATTAAGCAGGGGTTCACGGACTGTTACATGCGCGCCTCGCAGCAGGATCGCGAGGTGGCTTTTTGTCTTAGTGAGTGACAAGTGTCAACTGAGATGACCGTAGGCAGTGACCGAGACATGCTTGCAACTAATCATGTTTCCAGAGTGGCGTGAAAAACGGTTACGCAAAGCTGGTGCACTGTTCGGTGGCAAGAGCAGACTCTGGCAAGAGGCTTCTACGAATAGAAGGGGGAACCTGTTTTGTAGGCCAAGTAAATGCTCGGGGTTTGATTGAGGTATCATTTGTTATGCAAATCAAAAATCGCTTCAGCTGTGGGTGCTATGCAAAGTCAATCGCCAGCCGTTTCCAAAGTTTATGCTTCGTTCGTGTCCACTTCTTTCCCACACGCCTCAAAGTCGTGTCGTCTACAACAGCGGACTTCCAGGTTGGTTTAAAGCCATCCCAAAGTAGTGATCCGTTAGAGCATTCACCTCATCACCAAATGTCGTATCGGCATCTTTTAATCCTTCGATGTAAGACTCTTGCGCAAACTTCTCGAGCGGAGGAATATCGAGCGGCCGATCAACAGATCCATAAGCTGGGTCGTACTCGTAACCAAGAGCACCGACGCTCCACATTCCTCCACAGGCGTGGCAGTTGAATGTCGTGGCGAGTCCTGCTAATTCGCTTTCCCAGCCGCAACGAAAGCAGGTAAATGAACAGCGCTCGCAGAAAACAGCTTTACGTAAATCGGTGGGAGGGTGGGCCGGGCGACTGCAATGCGTACACTTTGACTTTCCCGGGACAATGCGTACGCTCTCATCCAGCCACTGCTGTCGCAGCTCGTCGGGTATGCGATCCACGCTGCGGCCTGAGTCACCGACTTCCTCGTATGTAGTTGTATTGACACTGTCAAGACAGGCGGGTAGGTCGCATTGCGGTCCCTTCGCTGCTGCCATTTTTCTTTGAAATATGAAGGCCTGTTTACGTAAAGCGTGTGTATGGGCATCCTGGCTCCCATCAAAGGGGCCTTTGTAGTTCGGCCCTTGAATGACTTGATTCTTGGGAAACCCGCCCATAGGCACCGTTTGCAACTGTCCAGTTTCAAGCCAACGCTGTGCTTCTGCAGCAATGGTGTTGGTGCGCAATCTTGAGTTTGCATCGAATAGATTAAACTCTTCCTCGTCACTATATTTGTTGTGATAAGGGTGATACTGTAACTTCTCTGCGTCTTTAATAGCAATGTCGTCTCGACCGACTTCGAGAACGTTGATGGAGCCGTTAACTTCACCCAGGACAAGTTTACTGTAGTCAGGGCTGAGGGCGCCCGACATGATACCGGAATCGGTCGTAGCGAGATTTTTGACAAAAGTGTCTTCCTGGGATCGGGTAACGTCCCAAACTTTAACAATGCCATCTGATGAACCTGAGTACAGTCTCGTTGTGTTCTGGCCCCAGGAAAGGAAGCGAACACCAGTGTCGGTTCTCTCATAAGGTACGTCGTCTTGCAAAGGCATGAGAGACATGCCGTGGCCCAAAGTGTAGAGTATCGTGTCTGGCTTGCGGAGATCCCATACGTAAGCACGTCCGTCGGTACATCCAGCCGCGAACAGATTCTCGTCATGTGGACTACATCACCTTAGTCTCAACGCCCCGTTTTCTGTGGGCAGAATTTCACTTACCACCAAACAATATCGTTCATATCATAGGCTGGGCATTCAAGCTCAAGCGGACACATAAACTTATTACTGGGGCTGTCCTTCGCGCCCTTGGTTGTGTAAAACCGAACCACTGAACGAGTACCTCTGTTAACGTTCCCGCTTGCTACACATCCTACAGCTAACAGGCTGTGGACTCTGGGATCAGGATTGAATGTTACATCAAAAACGTTACGACTGGATCCATGAACATGAAGGTCTCTCTGGGTGTTGACATCCCACAGACATATATCGCCTGTCGTGTCCAGGCCGTTGTCCTCGCGAATATTAGCGCTGAACCCGGCAAGCAACAATGTGCCATCTGTTGGACTGAACTGAAGAGCGTTCGCGGTCATTTTGAAGTCTGGACGGTTAATAGCCTTTGCAGAAGCAAAATCCCAGCGAGTGTGATGCCATTCTTGGTCGTTAACAGTTTCCTCGTCGAAGTAAACAAGCTTAATCGACTTGTCCGTCGTCCGCTTTGCTGCAGTTGCAATGAGACCATTGCAATGCTGATTCACCGCCAGTATGTCTACCGGTGCCTTGTGTTGCAACTGCCTAGTCAACTGTGGGTGCGTAGTGCTGGCCGATACTTCCCATATGCAGACACTTTGATCGTAACCAGCAGAGTACATTAACCTCCCCGATGGCGAGAAAGCCACTGAGCTTACAGTGGTGTATAGCTTAGGGTCTTGAGAAACGTACATTGCATGCGTTGAGTTAGCACCAGCTTTGGTCTTTGGACGATCTATACAATGTCCCCCCAATTCTTGAAGGACACCGCTGGTGGTGTCGACATATAGGAGATTGTTCGGTCGATTGTATTGCATTGAGTCTATATCGGTGACCGCTACAGCGCCTGCTGCAAAGTGTTGGCCAGCCGGGGACCATGCAACAGTGTGTACATCGCTTGAAGCACCTGTCCACGTGTATCTGGGTCCAAGAGTGTCTGTCATCTGGTTCTGAATCTGATATGTAAGTGGGGTCGACGCTGCTCTCCAACCTCTCCTTGATTGCAAACCAAGTTCACGCTGGCGGACAATAGTGGATATCGAAGATTGCTGGATGCTGCTAAATTCAGGGTTCCGCTTCACCATTGCAAATCGCTGTATCTGCGGCATTTCTGACACCTTGCCAGCAGCTGCATCGTTCAAGAAAGATCTTATGCTTTGAGCATCGCGAGAATGGAGGTGCCGACTGATCTCATGGGCCAGTTCGTGTAATCGTGGTTCGGGGAGGTCCTTCAGAATTGTTCGCAAATGCCTTCGATATGTACTGTGGCGTGTTTGTCTTGCTGATTGGATCACTTTCGCAACAGCGTTTTGTACCGTCTGCAGTTCTGCCGGGCTAAAGTCCACATGCAAAATTGCGCCTTGCCAGTCTTGACCGGTACGCTGATCCCAAGCCCAACCTTTAGGGCTTGCGTGTAAGATCAGACGTTGTGACATTGACAAATATGGTATACGCTTTTTTCTGGCACCGTGCAAGTCTGTTCGTGTGGCCAAACTGAGCCATGCGTCCGTGTTGTAGTTCCTTTCTAGAGGTTTATTATGGGCCCCAACGTTGGAATCCGAAATTATAAGAGTGTCATCGGCCGATAACTCAGGGCAGGCAGGCACTTCGCGGTTTAGGTTGAGACCAACTGCAAATTTTTCTTCATTGATTTCTTCCTCCATCCCACCTTCAGTAGTCCTCAACTTGGACCACGTGTAATTGACCGGGGCGGCACGACGCGGTCTCTGTCTTTGAGGTGCTGAATCTGTTCCAGATGAGTCGTCATGATCTCTGATCTGTTGAAAAGCATGTGACCGTCCGAACTGCTGTCTATCAAGCGCTGAGGCTTCACTGAGGCCCAAACTTGCGACCTCTGTCCGGATCTTCGAGACTGCAGTGTTTGCATGGACTGTTTGCCAGTCGATCGTGGCCTCTGTGGCGAATCGTGCAGGCAAATTTAGTGTTACCGGATCCTGTGTCCGATCTCTCTTGCTCAACATATGTGAATAGCGTGATTTCAGTTGGAGTCTGTTGCGTCTAGGAAGATCTTTTGAGAACTCTGTGGCGATTTCTGCCCAGCTGAGTCCCTTGACTTCTTTAAGAAAGATGATGAGGTGATCCGCCTCTTCCGTAACACGTTGTGCATTCGCCTGAAGAAGTTTCGAGGGAGCTGGGTCAGGTGATGACGCCTTTTCAGGAGCGTGCGGTGGTGTTTGAGCTTTGTGGATTGTTTGAGATATTGTTTGTCTTACGAGCAGAGAACTCGACAACACATTTTCTCCGTCGTAGTCACTGCCATCAGGTGCTACTTTTTCTAGCAGGAAGGATGATCTTGAGGATTGTGATGCGCGCACGATGGCTGTATGCGTACTCTTATCAGAGGCATCCGCGTGGCCTTGAAACCCCTTTTGGTCCTTGTACTTCATATTGCCTGCATTTTTCATGTCGTTCACAGCAGATGTCGAAGCGATGTCAGATTCGTTACCGTCGAGTGAATCCGAGTCGATCACGATGACTGATACGCTCTCTGGAGTTGTCAAGCCAGGACTTGGGAGACCTGTTGTCACATCACCCTTAGTCAGGCGACTAGTGAGTGAAGATCGAGGCGCTTGTGTATGCGTATTATCCAAAAACGACATAGAGGGGTCGTTGGGCGTCAGTGCCGAGTTTGTGTGGTGTACCGAAGGCGCCCCATTCATGGTACTCAACTTCACACCTCCCCATTTGGTAAGCCGACCGGTCTCTGGGACTATCTGCGTCTGCGTCGAAGCTGCGATGCCATGTCTGTTTGGTTGCTTCCCACTAGCATGTCCCACTGGTTGGGTTTGAGTACTGCCCTGCTCAGCTTCCCGTCTAAGCGGTGCTGACAGCTTCCGCCTCTTTGCGCTGCGATCAGTGCTTTTCAATCCATCCACACTGCTCGGTGTCGTAGAAGGCGTGGGAACGAAGCTCTTCCAGGCTGATGTACTGTGATCCATATTCGCAGCATTAGAGCTGGTCGAGGGTTTGCTTGAGTTTGCAAGTGTATTTGCGCCGACTGACGTACGAGTAGCTTGCGGGTATGCGCCTACAGGCCGCCAGGCTTCAGCATTGTAATTGCCACCTGGCAAAGATGCTGGTGTTGTGAACGAACCCGCCACAGGTCTGGAAACGTTGGTAGATAGAAACGTTGGAGGTACAGGCGCAGTTGCTATTTTCGAGGTCGCCGAGGCGCTCCTAGTCGGAACACTCTCATCATAAACATTATCTGAGTCTGAGTCGATTGTCAGGTCTATCACTATTGGCACCCTGCCGTTGTTGCTGTGCTTGTCAGTAGTCGTTCATTGAAGAGGGGTAGACAGCAGACTTCAGGCCTATATCTTGCTGTCTAAACGCGCGAGAAAGACACAAGAGAGTGCCCAGCTTACCTCGGGGCCATTGGTGGCAGACAATTGCATCGACGCGTCCATACGAGTGATGGTGTTCGTCGCGTAAAGTGGTTGGGGCGGCCCACATCACTGGCAACTGGCCCATGCGGATGGCAGTTTAGCGCGTTTTGGTGCATGAATGTTCACCGCCTCATTCACCGCGAATCAAAAGGTCAAGCAATATATAGGCTTGTAAAAACATGCCAGTTCTTGCATAACAACGTCATTGTCAGCATAGAATCAGCATCTGAAGAGACAACGACCAGATTTCTTTAAGAACAACTGAACTGCGTTGATTACTAATACTCTTAAGCTAAACCTACAGCTTTTCACCTTTGGCCTCCATATCGCCATTCCTGTCATGCTGGCTGTCCGTCACTGCCAAGCCTGCAACTGCAAGCTCCTCGCCAGGAGCAACATCTTGCGGTACTGGAGGGCCAGTAAAGTTCTTTCTGCCACTGGCCACGTACCAGATGACACTGATTAGTGCAAACCCAGCGAAAACTACACTTGCATAGTTCATCGTCGTGGGCTCCACAGGCAGACTGACTGGCATGCAGAATAATACCATGGCCAAACAAATCCAGATGATCATAGCAATGTTGATCGCGTATCCGAAGCGGCCGAGCGAGAAAGACGAGTTCTTGACAGCCTGGCGGCCGCGAATGATTGAGATTAGGATGGGCATACCGTAGCTGGCTGACAAGCAGATCGTGGCGACACCAGTAAACGAATTGAAGGCAGCAGAAGAGCCGAAGAAGATAAGGCCAAGAAGGCAGTCTACTGCAGTCGATAGTACAAGCGCCATCAGCGGAACGTCGTACTTTTTCGACACCTTTTTCCAAATCCTGGATCCGGGAATCGCGCCGTCGCGAGCAAAAGCGTATGTGCAGCGTGAGGCTGCCGTGAGCGCACCAATTCCAGCAAAGAACAGGATTCCCAAGATTAAGAACAAGAGCCCAAAGCCTCCAGCAGCAGAGCCGGTCACTGTCTTGAAGAGAAGGCCGATGGGCTGTCCATTTGCAACCTCGAGGAGTAGTTGCACATCCGGTAAGACAAAAAGGATTGGGATGAGGTAGATAACACCGGTGACACCAGCGGCAGCAACCGAAAGAACGATCGCCTTCGGAACTTCGCGCTCAGGAAACTGTACTTCCTCGCACATGGCTGCCACCATTCCATATCCCGTTAGCACATACGCGCCCTGTAGCAGTCCAACGAAGAAAGCCCATCCACTCGGCCTGCAAGCGTTAGCTCGTAGTCTCCAAATCGCAACCATGTGTACTTACCAGCCACTCGCGCTCGCATCATAATGCGTGAATACGAAATCCGCGTCTCTTTTGACATCCGCCATAGTCAGAAGTGTAACCATGATGATGATCACACTACTCGCCGTCCAGTAAATGCAAATCTTGTTAATGAGGTCCAGATATTTAGCACCAAAGACATTAACAGCCATACAAATCGTCATCACCGCCCAAAACATGAGCACTGTCTGCCATTGATTCGGTACAAAATCCTCATTCCATAGCGTAATCGCACTCAGAATGAGCTGCCCGCCCGAAAAGTTAATACTCAAGGTAACGGTCCAGTTACCAACGAGCGTGAGCCAGCCAGTCACCCAAGAGGTTATGGGCGCCCAAGAGCGTGTCGATAACATCGCACTCCAGTAGTAAACACCACCTGCAGTCGGGTAAACTGCGCAGATTTCGGCAAGCGAGGCGGCGATGCAGAGACTGATGAGCGAAACGAGGACCCAGCCCCATAGGATAGTTACGGATTGGCCGTCGGTAAGGGTGATGTACATCGTTGTGGAGAGGCCGAAGGGGACAGCCATGATGGCAAAAGAACTGTACGAATGTTAGTGAGCATACCACACTGGTCGGTATCTTTGGATCTCGATTTTCTCCACATGCTTTGTTGGTCTCATCTGCAATTGCAAAAGGAAAATTGGTCTTCTACTTACAGTCCCAGAACACTCAACATGCTCAAATTTCTAGGCAATTCACTTGCATAACCCATTTTCGCGAGTGCAGCATCAGCACTGGGATCTTTGCTACCACTGGCGGCTGACGCTTTGCGGCCTGCGCCCGTCGCTGTAATGCTCATGCTTCTCTTGCTGGAGTCCATATCTCGGACCTCAACCATTTCGCTATATGCTTGTGTGGTGCGACACCGGTTTGCTCTTTGTCTGCGATAAGTTTTTCGATTTTTTGTTTGCGATGCACCCCCAATACGACGCGACACCAGATTAATGTACAGCGAAAGTTGGACTGGAGTCGCACGGGAACTGCCAGCCTTTGTATGCGTCCTCAAGAGGAAAGGGTGAATACGAAGACAAGCTTGAAAGTCGCGTGCAGAAAAGCCACAAGAAAGCGC
This sequence comes from Leptosphaerulina australis, assembly GCA_026120165.1. Lineage (NCBI taxonomy): Eukaryota > Fungi > Ascomycota > Dothideomycetes > Pleosporales > Didymellaceae > Leptosphaerulina > Leptosphaerulina australis. Next base: position 63,441 of record JALRMI010000046.1, read on the forward strand.
CGGAACATTCAGCTGCGGGGAACCCGCAAAACAAGTGCTTCGGCTGATTTAGGGAGCTAAATCGTCAATGTTCGATGCTAACAGTGGAGTCGAGTTTGGCTCCGCGCGCGCAAAATACGGATCTGGATACATCATGCAAGACACGCGACAAAGGCGTGTATTTGAACTTAACAGCAACGAGTGTCTCCTAACAGCTTCTCAGCCATCAGATAAGCCGGGGCCCTATCTCGTGCATGGTTCGTGTCGAATTGATACGATCAGCCTATCAAGTTTTCACGGCGCTGTTGTCAAATTGCAGATGTCACCGAGTCAAGCCATTAACGTCAGATGCGTCATCTGGGGGCCGCGTAAACATGCCTTGAGAGCGGCCGATCATCGGAGAGTGAGACTGCGTATCTTTCTATTATCAACGTGGCAATCGTTTAGATAGCGGACGAAAGATAGCAGATGAAAGATAGCAAAATAAATGATAGCTCGACGAATGGTAGCAATATGAATGCGAGGATATGATTAAAAGCCCCGGCTTCTCCAATAGATAGCACGTGTCTTCGATAGTTTAAAGTAGACCCCTGGAGGCATCTGGGTTGCTCTGAAACTGTACTTGTTATATTTATTATTAAACATGGGTATCTACAATCTTGCTGTTTCAATATCGCACAGAAGTTCTCCATAGAATGCTGAGGGCCGTGTGTCCATTTCTTTACATGGTATGCTCAACGGATTCGGCCTTCGTTGATATACCTCCCGTCTCCAGTTGTTTCGGCCCCATAGCCCAGTCCATAAAGTCAAACAAACTCTCCTTACTATTTTTCTGGAGTTCCTCAATGCACTTTTCCGGTGTGATAATATCTGCGATTGTCTGCACATCCCTCTTCCACTGCTGTGCACGCTCAGGCTCGGTATGTACGACATAGAACCAGCGGTAGTCACGTCGCATGTCGACCTGCATTGCTGCATAGTACCCTATCATGTGGGCATTCGCATCATCTTGGCTTCTGGCAAGACGATTGAAGTAGTCGAGAGGTGGGGCTTCGGCTATTACACGGCGCTCGCAGAGAATGGGGTACTTATCCTGAACAAGACTGAGAGGCTCAATGGGACAGTCTTGCTCAATGTAGTTTGACGTCGTGAGGAGTTGGTAGAGTTCAGCACGACTGAATTTCAGTGGTCAATGATCAGCAATATAAAAGGCCTTTGCAGGAACTCACCTCAGAAAATCTGGGTTTCCTGCTGCAAGCTCCTCCTCGTTATCCTCGCATTTTTGGTACAGATACTCCATTAGCTCGGGGCGTACACAAAGTCGCCAGAGCAAGCATGCATCATGCACCTCTTGCCATAGCGAAACAGGCCCATCCAGGCTACGCAACTGCTCAATTTTGGCAAAGAAGAGTTTCACAATGCCAAGTGCCAGCTGCGGCTTCTGTTCAAAGACATCGTCAGTGATGTAGATGAAGCCGCCGTGAGGGAAGATTTCAATAGAGTCATATTGCAGTAATGGTGGAGATGGTGAGACACCAAACTCATAGTTCCATGCTGGCTGCATGCCAACAGACCACACGCGTACTCGCCTTTTGAGTACTTCGCCGAAGCCTGGGAGGTCGATATATTGTTCGAAGTCCGGATGTACCTGACAGTGTGAGCTAGTGTACGTACGATAGGCAGGGATATTGAACGCACAATAAGAATACCCGACTTTCCATCAGCCATCTCTTGCCGGAAGTGACTCCAGGCACCATCGTACCACATGTTTCCAACTTCGCATTCGTGCATCAGCAGCCAACGCGTAATTAACTCAAGATCTTCCGAGTGGTCTTCGGGATGGTACAGCAGCAGTGCTTTTCGCTCATGCTCTTTCTCATCGCCCTCAATGCCTGAGTGCAAGAATCTAGTGATGCTCAGATTGTAGATCTGCTCAACTTTTCGATTCAGCTCTGATGATGTCATGGTTTTTGGCACTTGCACAGGCGAGTGTTCTTGCTGTGCGGATGGAGCTGCAGCTAGTTCTGTAGGAGTGAGAACTGCGTTGCTCGCAGCATTCGTATAGGTAGGAGCAGGCATGTTGTCCTCAAATTCATCTCCAGGGTGAGAGGACGGTGTTGTTCTAGGTTGCACATTGCGACCATTGTGCGTGCTAATAACTTCTGTCAGATCTGTAGTTCGTATCAGTTTAGTTCTAACACAGCTCAATGTAGTTTCATGAGCAGACTGGAGATTTGGTTGTTTAACCATAATCACAGTCATGAGCACACGTACCAGATTTTCGAGAGAGAGGTTCTTCGTTGAGATCGATACGTTCGGCTTTGCCAGTAACCCTGGACTCTGGAAGCCAAGTTGTAAGCCACCCTGTGTTCCTGTGTGCGAATTTGCATGCTTGTTCCGATTTGCTGCAACCATTGACACCTCTCAACCAAAATCGACATGTTATCTCCTCAGACCGCAGCCTCCGTCCTGGGGATAGTGGAGCTACAAATCGAGGTTCTCGAGGCTGCGGAATTCTATTCATTTTGTCGCGATGGCTTCGAGGTATTTGGTTGGGGTCTGTCTTGGTTGGTTGTCCAGACCGGTTGTCCCTAGGAAAAACCCATCCGGTGTTACGGTGAGAATATCTGCATTCCGCGTCTGTCTTGTCACAACCATTGGGATCTCTCAACCAGGATGAACACGTGATATCTTTGTCATTCTTTGGCCTCTGGAACCGGGGCAGTGCGCGAGGATCCGTCTGTACAGGCATATTCTCGCCAGGCGCTGAAGAGGGTAACCAGCCAGTATTCCGGTGCGCAAACTTACATTCTTCGTCCGTTTTGTCACAACCAGACCTGCCATTAAGCCAGTGAGGACAAGTAATTGGCGGTTTGGCAAACTTTGGTTGACCTCCATGGGGCACAAGTTTCGGATCGATTTGTATGATCGATTTGTTTATTGAGTTGAGATCTGGAAAAGACCACCCAGTATTTCGGTGCACGAACTTGCATTCACCTTCAGTCTTGCTGCAGCCTTGCTCTCCCCACAGCCAGAAAGGACATGTGATGGGAGGTTCTTGAATACTGGTTGGTGCCACTGGTGGCGGCAGGTCTCGAGGAGTAGTGCCTGCAGATGTGGGAGGGAGGTGCTCGATACGAATCGGCTTACCACTTATCTCAGCCCACCCTGTATTTTTGTGTGCATATGGACACTCATCGGCAGACTTCCTGCAGCTGTCTTCGTTATACCAAAAAGAACATGTGATCGGTGGTTTGCGATATTTTGGAGGTACACGTCCATATATGTCACCCACTGGGTATGGACGACCCTGTGGATCTTGTTCACGATGCATAAACAGACACTTCTGTGCACCGTAACGGCAGTTGGAGCTAAGATACCAGTCTGCACACATCAGAGGCGCCTTATCAATCTCCCAGTCTGCAAGAGGAGCTGGATCGTGTCCTGGTCCTCGTCGTGGTCGATCATCAGGGTCATCTTCCTGGACGCGGCGGTTTGAAACCTCGCGACGCCCATACAGATCATCATTTGGTCTTTGTGCCGTTGCCTTGGGTAGAGTAGGCGGGGGACCATGTACAAAGTCGAGCACGCTGAAGTCAGGTGTTCCTTCAGTGCGAGATCGCTTGTCAGCGATACCTCGAAATTTGAGCTTGCTGTACTGGTTCTCGGTGGACCATGCTTTTCTCTGTTGCTCTTTGGGTTGGTCTATAAAATTGATCGCTCGGGACGTCTGTTTCTGCGGTGCAGTTCGGATAGCCCGCATGGCAGTTGGCTTCACGGTTGTTGAAGTTACTACATCGCTACTTTCTTTGGCCCCGGATGAACCTGCTGCTGCATCGCGTTGCGCTGGTGATTTTGTTGAAACAGCAGACAGCGTTAATCGCTGTTTGGTCTTCCCTCGAACGGGGCTCCTGAGCGCTTCGGCCTCTTTCTCGATTGCTTTGCTCTCTCGAATGCGTGCGGCCGAAGCCAAATTCGCCTCGGAAGTCCTCGGAGCTGTTTCTAAGCCAGTGGTCTTTGGTGTCGTATCCACACCAGTAGTTTTTGTTGTCGTACTTACAACAGTAGTCTTTGGTACTGTACTCACACTAGTAGTCTTTGGTGCTGTGTCCCTACCAGTAGCCCTAGTTGCCGTATTCTTACTAGTAGCCTTTGATGCCGTATCTAAACCAGTAGTCTTTGGTGCTGCATCTACACCAGTAGCCTTTGTTGCCGTATTTACCGCAGTGGTCTTAGGTACTGTACTTACACCGGTAGTCTTCGAGCGTTTCGGCTGTAAGATAGAACTGTCGATTAAACTCTTCACCGCACTTCGGTCCACCTCTCGCTGCGCGTCTTTCTTTTTTTGCAGCTCGCCCTTCCAAGAGTCGCTGGAGATTTGCTCATCTGAGCTTGATCCTTCATCGGATGAGGACTGCTGGAAAGGTGCCTTGCGAGCGATAGGAGAGTGTCTCGAGTGCGAGCCACTAACGAGTGATGAGGTTGGAACCAATGGTCGATGACTTTCCACAAACAAGCCTTTCCCTCTGGCAGTCTTCCCTCTTACCGCAATGAGAGGTTCGTCATCACTGCTGTCATCATCAAGGATGACCATGTGGTGGGTTTGCTTTCTCATTCTTTGGCGTTTCTTTGCACGCTTTTCATGCCTGCGTTCTTTAGCAGCTTCCGCCCTCTCTTGTGCCTTTTCAAAGGCCGCTATGTTCTTCTCATTTTCGCGTTGAAAGGCAGCTTCGCCTAGCTCGCGTTTCACCTGCTTCCAGTTTGAGATGAGTTGGGTGCCATCCAAATGAGCGGGTGGTTCCCAAGTACCTGTGATCCGTCAGTATGTTATACAACTGACTTGGAGCAAGTTGAAGATGCAAAACCATGTTCCGCAATATTGGTGCAAGGATTTTAGGCTAGATCAAATTAAATGCTTACAACTTGTGGCTGTGTCAGTACTGAGCTTCACGCAGATTGCTATAAGCTTACTCATGAAGTGGATAGTCCTCCCATTTGACAAGGTAGCAGGATTCTTCTTCTGGATCCTCGGCTATAATGCAGTCTGCATTATAGAAAGCTTCTGCTGAGCCAGTGTCTGTAGAAGCGATCGATACTGTGTCGGTGTCGTAGTCTTCAACGAGGTCATATTTTGCGGACATGACCTCGCGCAATAGATCAAGGGCTGGTGGCATGATTGGCTAGATTGAGAGGATGCAGCATTGGGATGAGCATGACCCTCCCTAATGCTAGCGCTCACTAGGAAGCACAAGATGCGACTGCCACCCGTTTGTGCCTCGCTATTCTATAACAACTCGGACGTGAAACAGTTGAGTTGAGAAGGTGATTGACGCGATGCCTTTCTTGGAGAGTTCTGTAATAAGATAGTCTGGACGCTAGTATCCTTAGCGCACTCCCTGCTTGGCGACACCTGCCGCAGCTGTTCCACGCATTGCTTTGTCGAGGCAGCCAAATCACCACTCACGAACTACGACAAGACACTGCCAGAACCTTACGCCACCCATAGTACGTCTTATCAACAACCTTCACCAACCTCTAAGTCTAGCGCCAACACACGAGCGCTCTTATCCACTGCGCACTCTCTCCCCCGCTCACCGCACCCATGGCGAACGACGAATATGACGTGAGTCCCTTATGCAACATGTACGCTGGTATTAGCCTATACTGACATGATGGGTGCAGTTTCTCTTCAAAGGTATATCTCTTGCTTGCGCCCTTGTGTCTACCTCTGCTAACACCAAGTAGTCGTCCTTATTGGAGATTCAGGTGTCGGTAAATCCAACCTGTTGAGCAGGTTCACCCGCAACGAGTTCAACCTGGACTCGAAGTCGACCATCGGTGTCGAATTTGCTACCCGCTCCATTCAGGTGGATGCCAAGACGATTAAGGCGCAGATCTGGGATACAGCCGGACAGGAGCGATACCGCGCCATCACATCGGCCTACTACCGTGGCGCTGTAGGAGCGCTGCTTGTCTACGACATCAGCAAGCATCAGACCTATGAGAACGTTACAAGGTGGTTGAAGGAGCTGCGCGACCATGCCGACTCCAACATTGTCATCATGCTGGTCGGAAACAAGAGTGATTTGAGGCATCTGCGGGCAGTGCCCACCGAGGAGGCCAAGCAGTTTGCAAGTGCGTACCATGGATTCCCAAGATACAGTTGCGTGTATCCTTCTATGGATGTTTGCTGACCACGACTGTGTAGGCGATAACAATCTTTCGTTCATTGAGACTTCAGCCTTAGACGCCAGCAACGTTGAGCTTGCTTTCCAGAACATCCTCACAGGTATGCGCTCATCCACCCTACCCACATACGATTTACGGCTCTACGCTACGAACACATCTTGCATAAAGAGCATGTGTGGCGGTGCGGTTTGTGTGGGTATAAGTACACACCGCCACTTGTTGCTGCAGCCTCATACTGTGTCGCAGATTGATTTGAATGAAGACACTGCGCTGACAAGTGTACAGAAATCTACCGCATTGTCTCCAGCAAGGCACTCGACCAGGGAGAGGGCAGCCAGAATGTCCTCGGGGGCGAGCGCAAGGTTCTCGAGATCAGCAAGTCGGCAGACGCAGAGCAAAAGAAGGGATGCTGCTAAACGATTATATACCTGCGCCTCTCACGATGCACCGCGCTTACGTCTTCGATGAAGATGTTCGCCTAAGCGGATGTCTAAACAGTGCGCCGCGCTGAACGACCAGATACGTCTGTCATGTGCAAATGTCCACGAGTCATGTCAAGTTTCACGGCGTCCAGGATGTCTATTTGGTCGATTACCCTCTTTCAACCTCTGCTTCCTGTTTTCGCCTTCATTGCAGGTGCTTGGCTGTGCTGGGACCAGCCGGCCTAGAGGTCTGTGTCTTGGTTTTCTGCATGTTGATGGGTCTTTTCTTTTTCTACAGTTGAAGGCGGTAATGTAACTATGCTGCTGTATGACAATGCAATGCAGCGTATATCCACTTATCATATAGCAGTGTCTATGCGCCTCACTTTATTGTCTGAGCACTCATTGCTCCGATCTTTCCAACATTCATGCGCCTAGTCCGCTCAACCTGGCATAGTGCCTCGCCGTGTACGCCTATGAGGTTTTATGTCTAGGCAATGCCATTGTACAACTCCTTCCCTTTGGGTGCTTTTCAGTCAGCCTCCTCTCTCGCGTTCGAATACCTACTAAGAAAGGCTCATGACCGTTACCCCTCAGTTCCCTCAGAACTTTCGATACCCCTTGTTTCCGCTCACCATATCATTACTAATTTTCTGCACCTCTTCACTATTTTTGACCCATGCAGAACTCGCATCTGTCCACTCCTTCGTTCCAAATTTCTTGATGCACCATTCCAACACATTTGTCATCTCTGTTCTAATCCTCTCATTCAACTCACGCTTCTCTTGTTCTCCACTTTTTCTCTTCCTAAGCTCTTCAACATCCTTGATCAACGCCTCTCGCCCCTTGCCTTTCTCACCTCCATATATCCAACCCAACAAATCAGTCTCAACCCCCTCGCAGCCACTCTCCTCCGCAACTTTCCTATCCAACTTGACACCCTCCTTCTTCTTCTTCGGCTTAAACCCTGCACATGCATCTCCAACATCATTGAGCCATAGTCTCGCATTTCGGAAATCTCCCTCGCATCGGTGCAGAATAGAGTGTAAGAGCATGCCTTCCAGAGCTGGCGGGGCTTGCATGTGTCGCACGAGGAAGTGGGCGCTGGGCAGATCACTGTTGAGGATGTGAAGAGCGGCTTCAAGGGTAGGATGCAGATTCAAAGATGAGATTTTCGCGGTGAGGGATGTGTTCTTTGGCTTGCCAGGAGGCATAGTGAGATTTGCGGTTTTAAGGAGGTATACGGAGAGAGTGTCGAAGTCAAGGGCGTCAGTCTGATTGCGCGGATTGGAGATGGTGTTGTTGGGTGCTTCTGTATTTGAAGCTGTGCTCCGTGTGGTGAAAGAGTCTCTTGTCATTGGTTGTTTGAGTATAAGACCAGTGGGTTTTTATTGACGGGCTGTGTATATTGATTGTAACTTATGTGGAGGCTACTCGGCAACCGATACTTGGAATGACTAGAGATAAATGCTGGGTTGGTAAATTGTATGACCTGAGTGCAAGGACTACCCTCGGTAGAGAGGAAAAGCAACCTATATTCACATACAAGCTACAAGTGGCCACGTCCAAAAACATTTGTTTCACTGAGCGCTCTCTTGCCGACGTCATGATAGACCCTGGACCCACAATCTGGGGCAAGCTCGAAGTGACGTTGACATGTACCGCAAAACGATGATCATAAAGTGTGAGAATGTAAGAATTTAATAAGCAAAACATCAGACGTCATGCATACATTTATCAGTGACATGCATGATCCCGGACATATAGCAGAAATCGTAAAACATTCAATTCAGCTTGCGAATCGTAACGCCTATGACAGGTGTCGATATTTACAATGTTAAACCCGCTTTTTCATCCAATGGGCGGGGAAACTACTATTACATAGGTCGTAGGTGAATGAACAGTTTGCAGTCGCCAAACGCCGGAAGATGATAGGATGACGTCTCGCGGAGGACGAGGCTACACTGCAGCTTCGAGTGGAGAATCCAGATGTGTTGGGTTGATGATGGTGACCTTTCGAGAAACATCGGACTAAGCCTTTGCATCAGATTTGTCCTTCTCCTTCTGGCGCTCATCCTGTTTCTTGTTTTCGGAGTGCTGGCGCTTAGCCTCTATGTGGGCATTCCGCTCCTTCATGCGCTCCTCTTCAGCCTCAACCATTTCTGTAATCTTGAGTCAGCATGCCTTTGTAACCATTTCAACTGAGCATCATGCACATGACAAAGCATGACTCATCCAGCCCAGCACCGAATTCAGCGAAATATACGAATTGAACATACCTCTCCATTGGTCTTCACCCGCATACCTCTCGTGATGAATGCGCTTCTCAATCATGTGCTGGTGTGTAGGATCATTCGGATCCAGAACCTTGATTGTCTCCCACCTTCCCTTGCCCTTTGCGGCGTCACTGCCCTCAAAAGCAAAAGATGTGAGCAACGCCGCAAGTGTACCTCCTTGCGCATACATACGCGCCTGTACTAGCTTCTGAGAGCCACTCAGGTAGGGGTTGCGGTTGACCATTGTCCACGAGCCGGCCATGGAAGCAATCCAGAAGCCGAAAAGTAGCGGATAGCGGTTCTCAGTCGCCCATTCTTTAGCGCGCTCAAAGGTAGTCTTGTTGGATTCAATGAGAGCTTCACGTTCGCGTTCACGCTGGATTTGCGCCTTCTTCTCGGGTGTGTTCTCGATATCGTATTGAGCTGACGCGCGGTCGGCAGCAATGACAGCTGTAACCCAATTAGCATTGACTCTGATCTTGCAAATAACGCATAATGATACATACCAACGAAAGTTCCTGTGGATGAGACGAGAAAAGCGCGGAAAGGCAGGGTCAGCGCCCGGAATGATGGGTATCTTTTGCTTGCACCGATTACCGCTGCAGCACCGATTGCTGTACCAACAATGCCGCCAATGGTTCCACCTCTAACTGAGGCACTTCAGATTTGTTAGAAACTTTCCAGACTGTTACCGTGAGCAACACTCACTTGTAATGCGCCTCCTCCTGCTCTGGTGTAAGGACCTTCATCGTGTCTAATCAAGTTTCGTGTGTATTGCGTATTTGAGTTTTAGCTTTATCGTCGGTCTTCAGGGGAACCGTAGGTCGAGAATATAAGACTTGTAGAACGGTGAGTGATGTATAAGTATCAGTGGAGACGGGCGCGCACAATGCTTATAAAAAGACAATGCAGCGCTCAAAACTACACCATGGTGACGTCGCCGACTATCCGGCAGCTTAGCGCGGGCTGAGGCAACGCCTATCGGCAGACCCTGCCACAGCGGCCTCGTTACCGACCGTCTGTCAGACAAGACATCGAACCACCAGGCCCTGATCGTATGCACACCAGATTCTCCTTTCTCCGCCTTGTACATTCAAATGAGTATTTGTGATAGTCTCTTCTTCATTTTGTGTTTGTGCTCATATTGCGTACGCCCATACTGGCTGTCTAGCGGCCACTACAGTGCGTGACTTCATCTATCTGGGCCACCTGACAGCTGAAAACACACAAGTATGGCCTGCAATTTGATCGATCAGCCTGGCCGCCGAAGAGGCCGAACAGTCAGCAAGATTCTAAAATCGATCTGTCTGCAAGGGCCTGGTGCATCGCAAAACACTCGGATCATACGTTGAAGCCGCTGCGGCATCTCTAGCTTTGCCGTTGGCCGCTGGCCGCTCCCTTGGCCAACAACTCACATAACTCGGGCTATGCAAAGTCTTTACAAAGTTCTGAGACCTTCATGGTTTGCAATTTACATTTCACAGCTTTTTTCTTCACTTTCGTGGATATTTCGTCTTGCTAGAAAAGTGTCCAAGAAGCCACCGAGCGTCTCCGAGTTGCCACCGATTTCCCGAGTCTCGCTGCGAAGTCGGTTCTCAACATCAACGAAACATAAGGCGTTGCACACATATCACGTTACGACCGAGATGCAACCTCTTGTGCGACTTTGTTGAGGAATTTCCAGAAATTCAAGAGAAACCACAAGGGTAATGCACAATTGCTTATATTCTTGATGAATGTTCACAGCCAGTCCATGCCCATCATATAACCATGCTCTGTTCGATCAGCGTTATTTTTGTAAGAAGGATAAGCATGTACAATGATCCAGCTCCAGTATTTGACATCTTCTCCAGTTGACCATCCTGCTAATGTACCAATTGGCCAACGCCCAAAAGAAAATGCTGAAATAAACAAGACAGGACATATCGAGGGTAGACATATTACGAGAAGCGATGTTGATCCGGCCAACACTAGGAAATGGTTCATCTTCGTTTTATCCCAATCGGTTCGACAATCTTTTTCGACATGAACTGTAGCTTGGGAATATCTCTTTGGTGAGATCGACAATGGAAACGAGCGATTTGTGGATACCATAACCAACATCGTATGTTGGAGCCAGATATATCCATGAGATGTGGCGTTCAACGGAAGGTGCCAGAAAAGGCGGTGCTGCGAGGAACGGGGTTGTTGTAGCGAGGAACCATGCCAGCAGGTGGGCCAGGACGTGTGGTCACGGCTGGATTACAACACAGCATAGCGACGCGGGAACCATACTTGGAACCGCGGAGAGAGACCATGTGCTTGCGAATGTGGCTCCCTACAATCTCACGATGTTGCGCACCGCAGTTGGTCAAGATATACTGAATAAGGTAATTTCCGAATTGGTCACCAGCAACTGGAGAAATGTCAGCGTTAAGGTGACAGCACTCTCGAAGCACAACCACTTACTGTCAATCAGTGGCATGCGAGGACGATCAGGGCGACCTTCACAGACGCGTTCTAAGTATCGGTCCAGGAACTCGGTGTTACCAATCTTGAGACATTTCTCGATGACTTTGGAGGCATATTGATCCATACTATACTCAGTCGCGAAGCGCAGAATGTGATCGACGGCGCGACTACGATCGGCAGGAGCACCGTGCTCGCAAATGTGCTGAATGCACCAGTTGCCAAACTGACCATGAGCAATAACATCGATACTGGCCAGGACTTCATTGATGCAAGGACGCTATAGCTGGTCAGCAAGGGCTCAATCTGGATAAAAGGAGGCACTCAAGGCTACCTTGTCTTCTTCCAGGCAGTTCTCGAATATGTTCTGGACAACCAAACTGCCGGTCTCGCCAAGAGCGACTTCATGCCACATGCCTCGGAGCGCTTCATTGACGTAGCGCATGATCTGAGGTGGGGAGTCGCTCCAGCGAAGCTCGAATAGCTTTTGCCAGACATGACAAGCATATCGGTGAATTACGGTCTCAGGAATGCGGCGCAGTAGTTCATGAACCATGGTGGCCTTGTACTCCTCAGGGACGCAATCAAAGGCCTTCTGAATGACGTGGCAACCGAAGGCATCCATACTGAGAGCGAGAGTATTACCACGAATCGCTTGGGCGATGGCAATGATCTGGTCAGGTGTGCCATGCTCGAAGCAGCGCTGAACTAGGAAGTTGCCAAACCGGTTGATCATCAAAGAGTAGGCTTGAGCAATGATGGCTTCGACAATGTCGTATTTCTGATCTGGCGTACCAACCTTGAGTTTCTGCTGGAGAAAGATTGAGGCTTGCTGATCGTTGTTGCAAATGATCTTGTCCACAATATATTTCCAATTGCAGCTCATGTTACGATCCAGCAGCCGACGGTAGTTCATGGGCTCAATAGGAGGCATGTACTGCGCAGCGCCACTCTCGCTAGGAGCCTGTAAAGCTCATTAGCAGATATTGTAATATTGATGGTCAGATCCTCTACTCACCTGAGAGTTCCATGGCGATGGTCCCATTCCACTGGACACATCAAATTCATTCGCAACAGGAGATAACCTGCTTCCTCCGATTGTTCCGATTGGCGTAGGATAACTGGAGGTTTGCATTGGTGGTACTCCGTATTGATTATAGGCAGGGTCGAATGCAGAATCAGGACGGCTCGGTGGGTTGCTCATGCCGTTATTATAACCCACATTGAATGCGGTACCCATACTGTTTCCAACAAAATTGCCTATTCCATTACTCATGCCACCGGTACGGAAGCCTTGATCAAGGGGAAAGTGGGTTGGCTCATTGAGGTAGCTGTTGCCACGCCGGACAGTTAGCTGTCCAATGGGCACTTGGGATCGTCCTTGAGCCTGTGTTTGACCTTGGTATTGGGAGCCAAAGCTGTTATTTGCACTGTATGCTGGCCGAACGGGTTCATTGCTCCATCCATCGTTGGTGCGGGTCGAGGCATTGAAGTTGTTTTGCAACTGTGTAAGGGTTTGCTCTGTAACCTCTCCGGTATAGCCATAATCGGCCTCGGACGATTGGCTGAGGTGCTCCATCGTAGATCTGGCAACAAGGTGACTGTGCATCTCCTGGTTCATACGGGTGACTTCGTTCTTGGCTTCTTGTAGCTCGGCCTTAAGCTTCTGTAGCTCCGCTGCGTCGACAAGAATGGAGGAGTCAGCCGAAGACATGATAGGTGGTGTGCTTGTATAATCCTCAGTAGCTGGCGTAATTGGAACAGAGCTGCTGGAGGAAGACTTGTAGGGATCTTCGGGTGAGGACCGCTCGTTGAGACGCTGCAGAAGCGAATCCATAACTGAGTTGTCCTGGTAGTGATCGCCCTTAATCTTGCACATTCGTCAGCTTACAGTCGATGCGTGAGGTATGGGTCACGGCCAAAGCTCAGCTGAACCGAAGTAGATATGTGTGACTGACCTTGAAGCCACCGAACTGCTGCTGCTGCATTGAAGGCATGGCAACGTTGCCCATGGTGGAAGTACCAAGCGGCCGCTTCAGACCCTGCAGACTGGATGTCAACGACGAGCCAAATAAAGGATAAAGGCCAAACGGATAGTGGTTCTGGCTATTGCTATTGATCTGGCCCAGTACCTCTGGTGAAGTGTCAACCCTCAGGTCTCCAGGAGGCATATTGAACCGAGTGGGACCTTTGCGGGGGGTAGGGGAGCCGTCTGAAGTTATATTGAAGGCCATTGTCGCTGGCGGTGGAGGTGCAGGTAGATGAAAGAGATTCGAGAGATGTGCGTAGTCTGACGTGACTGGGCAGATGCGAAGATAATATGCAAGACACAGCTGCTCGATGATACTCCGTTGGCGACGTATATGGCCAAGTAGATGAAGAAGCGGAGAAGAAACGCAGAAGATGCGACTAGATTAGCAGTTTTCAGTTAGCAGCAACGCACTGGAAGGGACGAAGGGAGTGTGTGCACAGGAGAAGATGGAAGTGGAAAGAGAAGATGGAGTGGGGAAGGAAGTGAGCGAGGTGACGATAGCTGTTGTCACGGCTAGCGGCAGGTATGATTAGAAGGGAAGTCGCGCAGACGCGTTGCCAACTCGCCGTCACCTCTGGGATCGAGTTGATTGTCAGCTAGTTGGGACCAGACGAAATAACGTGATCAATCTTTATGATAGTCTGTCAATAGAGTGAAGGTGAAGATGAACGCCTTCGGCTAATGTCACCACTCCATAGTAGTAACGGTCTCAAGATACGAGACTTGACGCAGTGACTTGCCACTGTGAGTCAAAGAACCCCATGGCCAGCGCACCCTCTATGCCTCTCCATTTTGCATCCTCACCCAGTATCACGAAGTCTGGCTGACCCACACCTGTGAGCATCGGCACCAGTCTTGCGACTTGTCTCAATCCTTCATCATCAGCTCCCCAGAGCACAAGCTCAAGTCCTTCTCCTTTCAATGGCCGTAGCCATGCAGCGCCACGCGCTTCATTATACAGTTGCTGCCGACCACGACTATCACGAAGGGAAATGCCTGACGAGGATACCTGTATGGGAAAGTCCATAGCGGCACCTTTTAAAGTATCGCCAACAACCAGAAGTATAGCATTGCTTGTACCATTGTAGGATGTATTGTTTATGGTGTTGATCAAGATCATAGTGTCGGCACGGAAATATTGGTGAAGGTTACGAGACACTTGAAGAGCGAGGTAGCTGGTATGAACTGTGCCTGGGTGCTGGATGATGATCGGACCGTTCGTGCGCAGTATTGCCATCATGGTACCAAGCTGGCGTCCTCGCCTGCCAAATGAATCATCTTGTGGGTTCACCGCTTCCATAACCCAAGTGTTGTTGGAGAGACAGACGTTGACCGGGGCGTTAAAGTTTGCAACACCAGTCGCAAACTCAAGCGTTTGGCCATCGATTACAATTGTGTCCTTCCAAAATGGAGGACCAACTTCAATGCTGAGAACGTTCGATGTCTTTAAAGTGTGGCCTTGTACATGCACTCTGCCATACTGCCCAGGATCTTCGAGTTTCGTGACCCTGATTCCACACTTGCTGCCCATGTCGCCAGGGTCTCCAACGACAATGCTAAACTCGTGCAAGTCACGAGGTAGCTTCTCCTCGCTTTTCGCCTGGGTATAATAGAAGTCAACCAACTCTGGCGTTGTCATGACGCCGTTCCACCAATGGTTCTGACCTGGTACTTCACTGTAGCTTGAGTTGGCTCCTGCAAGCTGGAGTTGCTGGGCTAGGAATCGAGAATGGTATGCCGGCACGTTATCGTCTATGTCGCCGTGCTGATGCTGAACAGGAATACCGCGGGTGTTGGCCATGAGCATCTCGTGTCGGTAGCTATTCAGCGAGGCGGCAATTACTGCTGTACGCCTGGGATCAGCAGGCTGCCATAGCTCGTAAGGTACATATTTTTGAATGCTTGAGTAGCCAGAGACAGGAATTGCAGCGAGTACTTTATCTGGCCGATGAGTGACAGCATACCAAGTGCCCTGGCCACCATTCGAATGCCCAGATACGATCCATCTACTGACATCAATACTCGGACCTGACCAGTTACCATAATCAATCCAGGCAGGTATAGCATCGATAGCAGCTTCAACGTCAGCAAAGCCCCAGTTGTGCCAGTCATCTCCAGACCAGGGTGTCACTCCTGTAGGAAAGACAGTCCAGGCGCAGAGGTCGGAGATGGGATCTAAGGCTCCAGTAACCATAGGGTCGTCAGCTTCCAGACCCGCCCCATGCAACGCCAACAAAACCGGCAGCTTTGTTTGCTTATGATGACATGTGGCATTCTTCGCTGGTGGTCGGAGCATAGAGTAGGAAACCATGCCACCTCGGTGCATGAACGTGATTTTATGGGGAGTGTAGGGGGATACACGCTTGAGATGTTGGTTGACTTCAAGGCTTGAGTGGTCGTTGCTATTAACGATCTTATATGTTATGTTATAGGCTATCGATGATGCGTTATGAGAGGGCAGTGTGATGTTGAAAGCGACAGGCCTGGTTTGACCTGCGACAATGACAATACCAGAACCTTGAGTACTTTTAGCAGTATCATCGGCCATCTGCTCAGATGTCAGACTATCAACGTCTCGTGCTACAAGCCTCTGGTTGTCCACGCCCCATCTCGAAGGAGTAGACAGGATGTTGATATTGGTGCCGGTGTTTGCAGCACGAATTCCAGTAATTTCAATATCGCAGGCACCACTGTTGCGCAAGGTCACCGAGGCATGTGATGTTGCAAGCCTGCCATCAATGACATCAGACATAAGAATGCCTGGCTTCGCTAGGTCCAGGCCTCCAGATACCTGTTCAATACCTACAAAAACATCAATGGTCGGCTCCAGGATGCCCCCAAAAGCCCTGACATCTCGCACAAGTCTCAAGTCAATTCGATGATGTCCTGGTTCGAGATGCAATACTGGAGGGGAGTTACGGTAGCTGTAAAAGTCACCGCCGAAGAAGTGCACATCGTCGATCCAGAACTCCAGTATCGCATCGGTGTGAAGAATGATATGCTGAGTCTTGTTACCGCCGACAATCAGCTCTCCACGGGCCCAAGCTGAGAACTGGACAGAGGCCCATCCATAGACAGTTTTGAGGAAGTTCCAATCGACACTGGAATAGCTAATGCTCAAAGAGGCATTGGCCGATGTTGCACTGCTGAAACTATCCGTCTTCGTGATGTTCCAGTATGCAGTGCCATTTTTAGGCAGAGAGCTTCGATAAGTTGCCTGTGAATCGTATTGTAGACTCCCAAACCCACCTTCAAGTTCAAGAGGATCTGCGCCCCATGTAGCCTCTTCCCAAGTGTCAGCAAGGAACCTGTTGCAACGGCTATCCTCTGTGTACCTCGTGTGCCTATCTGAAATGGTCCAAGTACTTCCCATGTGTTGTTGAAGGTAAACAGGGGCTTGCGCTTGGGTGGGGTCGGAGTGGAGCAATGACATAGCTGTAAAAACAGCGGCAACGCCCACCAAGGGCAATATGACAAGGTAAGCATCATACAATCACTTCTGAATAAATCTGCGAGTTGATTTTGCTGAGAGCTGGAGCATTGGATTTGGATGAAGTTGTTGCCTGTTCACTTTGTCAATGGCGGAGCTGGTGGCTGGCATGATAGTGAACGTACCCCTGTCAAAACTAAAATAGTAGATCTGAACTGCATTCGGACGCTTTGATGATGCACTATGGACCACCTAGGAACGGTCCGCCGCTGAAACTCGTACTCAACACCAAACACCTTCTTGTACAGGCTTTACGATACCCAACGAACTATCAAGTACTTGCAGTCGGTCATTGTGGTACGACTAGCTTTATCGGGTTCTTGCACCAGCAGATACGGTACATCTTGCCGATACCAATGGCCTAATCATAGAATTTACGAGACCTTCACAACCCCTCCACGTTAGCATCAATGTCCACCGCAGAGTCGCGAGATGCTGAACCGCATACCACATTCAAGTTCCCTGCCTTCGAGCCAGATCTACTTCCAACACACGAGGAAGAACCGTTCGGCCTTAGTTCGTCGCGCAATGCGAGCCCCAGCCACGTCGCACATACAAACGGCTATGCTATACCTTCAGACAGATGGCAGCCTCGGAAAGAAGCAAAAGTAGGGTTCGTAAATGGCACGGTATCTGGGCCCTCAAACAGACATGGCAGACAGAAAAGTCTCAGTGAGGCTTTCCACACAATACGGACACGGAAAGGCAGCGTCAGCCAGAATGCGCATGAGATTGCAGATGCGCTCAAAGCGCCACTCTCCCCAAAGCTTATCGTACGTTGATTTGGATCATGAGAGTAGAGTATTGGTGCTAATGAGCATAGATTCTTTGCGGTGTATGGTACATGACCTCCATCTTTACGAACATGTCTTCGAAGGCCATCCTTACTGCGCTTCCAAAACCGGTTACTCTCACGACCATCCAATTTGCCTTTGTCTCAGGATGGTGTATAATACTGGCTGCTTTAGCTAAACGATACCCTCGCATGAAACAGACCATGCCATTCTTGAAATACGGAATTCGTCGACCACACAAGCAGATTATAGTAGCGACGTTGCCTCTGACGGCGTTCATGATTGGCGGCCACATCTTGAGTGCGGATGCCACATCGAGAATACCGGTCTCTCTAGTGCACACCATCAAAGGACTTTCTCCGCTCATGACGGTCTTGGCATATCGCTTCGTTTTTGGGATCTCGTACTCCATTCCTACCTACCTATCTCTAGTACCTCTGACGCTTGGTGTCATCCTGGCGTGCTCGGCAGATTTCAATGCCAATTTTCTTGGTCTTGTAATGGCCTTTGCCAGCGCCATTGTTTTCGTAACACAGAATATTGTGTCAAAACAGATTTTTAACGACGCAGCATCCGCTGAAAAGGAAGGGCTGCCGCCGAACAAGTTCACGAAGCCTGACAAGCTCAATCTGCTATGCTATTCTTCTGGGTTAGCGTTCTTGCTCACACTCCCTCTGTGGCTATGGTCCGAAGGCTTCACCCTGATAGGAGATTTCTTGCACGATGCTTCGATTGAGCTGTCAGAGAAGCCTGGAGCTTACGATCACGGACGATTGCTCCTCGAATTCCTGTTCAATGGGACGTTCCACTTTGGACAGAACATTGTAGCATTTATCCTACTCTCCATGGTCTCGCCGGTAACATATTCTGTTGCTAGCTTGATCAAGCGTGTGTTCGTCATTGTTTTTGCCGTCGTGTGGTTCAAGAAACCCTTAACAAATACGCAAGCATTCGGCTTTATATTAACCTTCGTTGGCTTGTATCTCTACGACAGAACGTCAGACGCAGACAAAGCGGACAAGCGTGCAAGAGCACTACAGTCAAAGAGTCAGGGAACGCTATTACCCCTTTCCACCGATGTCAAATCAAGGCCGATATTTACCGCAAGTCCTGCCACCATGTCCGCTGGCACTAGCGCGTATTCGTTACCCAGAGATGAGAAGAGGAATGACGAAGGAGGTTTCCGAAGACCTGATATGGTTTCGAGCTATCTCCCACTTGGTACGAAGCAAGAGGAGACGTGGCGGCGATAGAAGATTAGGAACAGCAGTTTTCAAATGTATGTATATGATTAAATGATAGACCATGAACGTGTACGTATCGCGCATTTCACGGCAGTTTCTTGCAGACCTAGGCGTTGGCACGCTGACAGCTGCTACAAATCCACATAGCGTACCGACAAGGGTCTATGTTTCCTTGGCAACGGCACCAAGATCGCAGTTTCCACTCTGTTCTTTCGTTGGCCTTGCACTATGCATCCTGCTGATCTCACTTTGGCGTAATGACTTCCATACAAGAATCACGTACGGCAACTGCACCCCATTTTCATTCATTTGCTGCAAACAAACAAGCAAGTGATGCTCTAGACCGTCATATGAACGGAGGGTATAGCCCTGTACGCCTAAGCGAACATCCCAGCAGCGAATCATTGGCGTGCACCCCTAACATCCCCTTGCCCTGTGACATCAACGGCCACCTTTCTCCTTACCACCAAGTTATTCTTCCCGCACACGTGCAGCTGCCCGCGGTTGCACTATTCAATCATGGCCTCCGATACTTTGAAGGTCAACGGGAGCCGTCCGGGCAATGTTCGACACCCCACCGCACCAGGCATGATGATGAACGCTCATTTCGCGAATGTTGGCGAGGAGGCCGGCAAGGAGGCATACGAGCATGGCGTTCAAGTAATTGATGAGGACAAGGTTTTTAAGTGTGTACACACTTTGTAGAGTGTAATTTTCGAGAATCGACAGCTAACAAGTCGACGCCATACAGCCCACATGTATCCAAATACCTCAGTATCGAGCATGTTATCCCTGCAGGCTTCAACTACCATCTCATCGCCGTATTCGGTTCGCAATCAACAGGCAAGTCGACCCTGCTCAACTGTCTCTTCGGTACACAGTTCGGCGTTATGTCAGAGCAAGAGCGCCGCCAAACAACGAAGGGAATATGGATGAGTAAGAACAAGCGCGAAGCAGGCGGTTCGGGCATGGCGGAAAACATCTTGGTCATGGATGTGGAAGGCACAGATGGGCGGGAGAGAGGAGAGGATCAGGACTTCGAGCGCAAGAGTGCTCTTTTTGCGCTTGCGACGAGTGAGGTTCTTATTGTCAACATCTGGGAGCATCAGGTGGGTCTGTACCAGGGTGCAAACATGGGCTTGTTGAAAACCGTCTTTGAAGTCAATCTGCAGTTGTTTGTCAAGGACAGCAAGTATGTGCAATGGTCCTTGTAGATTGCGCGCTATGCTAACCTTTTACAGGACCATTCCCAAGTCCCTCCTGTTCTTCGTTATCCGTGACCACCTCGGTACCACACCTCTCAAAAACCTCCAGAACACTCTCATTCAAGACCTCTCCAAGTTATGGTCAGCCATATCGAAGCCCGCTGGTCTCGAACAGTCACGCATTGAGGACTATTTTGACTTTGCATTCGTTGCGCTACCCCACAAGATCCTGCAACCAGAGAAGTTTGAGGAGGCGGTCACCAAACTGAGCCATCGCTTCAGAGAAGGCTACAATGACCCTAAGAAAAGCGGTCTTCTCGACGAGACGGAACTTCCTATCTTCCTGCCTCAATATCACCGTCGAATCCCTGCAGATGGGTTCCCAGCATATGCAGAAGGTATATGGGACCAGATCGTGCACAACAAGGACCTCGACCTGCCCACACAACAAGAGCTTCTAGCGCAGTTCAGGTGTGATGAGATAGCAAGAGAGGTTCTAATGGTGTTTGATCAAAAGATAACGCCACTCGAAGAGAGACAGGCAGACGATGCTAGGACAGGGCAGCCTTCCATGATCCCGGACCTCGGCCCCATCATGAATGCGGCACGAGCGCTTGTCTTCAAAGACTTCGACACCAATGCAAGCCGTTACCACGAGGGCGTTTATAAGAGAAAGATGGCAGAGCTGGAAGGCAAAGTCGACACAAGGCTTAAGGCTCTCAGCCAGAAACAGATCAGCGCTGCACATAAATCTGGCATTGATGACTTCAGCAATGCCGTAAGCACAGCAGTCAAGCTTGGCCAAAAGAAGGGAGGCTCATACGATTTCGCTCAAATCGTGGAGTCCGAAAAGAAGAAGGCTCTAGCTAAGTTCGAGGATGACGCTGCATCACTTGTTATCCAGGGCGCATCCTGGAGCGACAGCACACACCAACTCGCGCTGTACCGGAAGGAGCTGGACGAAGTGTCAAGCCGCCTTCGCAAGGAAGAGATGAGACGATTGGCCACACGGATAGAGCGCTGGGTGCGCGGTCGTTTAGATGAGTCCATCGGCCTTGAATTCAACAAGCTTGGATCTGGGCGAGGCGGCTCCGGTGCGCCTGAGCATGGTGAGCGACCAGCAACTGAGAAGGATCTTTGGGACCGAGTCTGGACCATCTTCACAGACACAGTATCAAACGCAGAGAAGCGTTTTACAGACCGCGCCCAGAGCTTTGATGCTAACCCCGACGAAGTTGAAGTCGGTCTGTGGAGGCTGCGACGCAAGTCGTGGGGTGTGCTTCGCGCGAAAATTGATGAGGAGGTCATGGAGGGCAACATCCTGCTCAAACTGAGGGAGAACTTTGAGGATAAATTTCGCTACGATGAGCACGGTGTTCCAAGGATATGGCGCCCTACCGACGACATTGAAGGCGTCTACACAAAAGCTCGCGAGTCGACAATTACTCTCATTCCGCTTCTCGCTCACTTCAAGCTCTCAAAGACGTCATCACCACCGCCGCTCGACTCCTGGATTGGAGATGCCCCCGCATCTGTCTCACCCGCTGATGAGGACGATTTGATGCCCATTGGCGGTCTTGACGATGATGAAGGCAAGACATTGGATGACGAGATGGTGGTACTGTCTGACAGCAAGCAAGCCGATCTTCTTGTGCGATTCAAGAAGACCGCAGATGGTGTCTACGTGGAAGCGAAGCGCAGTGCCATTGGTGGTATGACGCAGGTGCCTTTGTACTTCTACGGACTGCTACTCGCGCTGGGTTGGAACGAAATTGTAGCTGGCAAGTACCCTCCATTCATTTTACTCCTTTCTCTATTAACCGAATGCAGTCCTCCGCAACCCAGTGTATTTCATCTTCCTCATCCTCGCTGCCATCGGTGCATATGTTACATACACCCTCAATCTCTGGGGTCCCATGGCGCGCATGGCCAACGCTGCATCAGCACAAGCTCTCGACATTGGCAAAGAGCGTCTTCGTGACTTCCTTGAGAGTAGCGAATCTGGTAGAAGAGCCATGGCGCAGAGTAATCTTCAAAATAGTACGCGTTCGAGAGATGACGGAGTAAGGATGGACAGGCTAAAGACGAATGGGAAGAAGTACGACGATGAGGATGAAGATGATATTTGATTTGTTGATCATGAATGGCCTTTGCCTCTTGGACAGGGTGTTTGGTTATATGTACGCTACCGATAAAAATGATGTGGGCATGAGAAGCATCCTTAGAACTCTAGGGTTTGGGTGACAAGTCAATGTAACGAAAGTAAGTTCAAAATGCAAGTAAATTTTGCTGGCGCGAGTATCTATTACTGTCTAGTTTCGAGAGTGTTTCCTCACACCTGCAGTGATATGTGCGAATGCTCGATTACATGCGCAGCCAACCTAAAGACTTTAAGGCTTTCCTTGTACTCCCCAATTTTTTTCTGTCCTCTGCCAGTGATGAGAATATAACGCCCATCGTCCACTTTGTTTTGCGGCCATTTTCTATTTTCTGCTTTAGCTTGCTTTGAGGCTTTGTAGACTATATCATCTGTACATCTTTTCCATGGACGGTAGTTATCTACAAGACAGTTGCCACCTAAATGCATGGCATATTTCGTTACACAAGTCGCCTCAGGCAGTGTATGTTATGAGCCCCAATTTTGGCCCGTCCTCGTATCCCAGGAGTTTTTTTAATAAGATGAATGCTAATTCAGTCAATCAAATCAAGGCGCTCATTCATCACAAATCGTCTACTTCCAACGAGCATATCAAGCGCCCCAATCACTTGATTTCGTTTCTTGTCCTTGCTTCACCGCTCACAACTTCCGAGCTTCGAACGGTCAGTGCAAGAACGCATATATTGACGACTGAACGGTATCCCGCTTAGTTTGCCCTACGAATGTTCACAGTTCCAAAAAGAACACACGCCTACGCATGTGCCTGTGTTCAGAAAACCACCTAGATGACTACATGTTCCCAAAACTAAAGACATACTTGTGAGGATATGCTTTCGCATTACTAGAAATCGAAAACCTCGGCAGCTACGAGCACTGTAAACCTCGTTTCGAGCCTCACATGCGATTTGGAGCTTCCTGTAGGCCAAAGCTTTAGAAGGTTGATGTACCTTCGTGGGCCAGTCAAGGTTTGCTCTAGAACTTGTAGATGTGAGCCCTGTAAGAAATCAGGCTATTTTTGCAAGCCATCTAGAGATAGAGGGAATGAAACCCCTCAAAGCACACTTTTGTTGACGCTCAGTCTAGACATTCATACTTCCATTCCTCTTGTAAATACAAGATAACATCATTTACTTCGTTACCACCGTTAAATTCCTTCAGGCCATCCATCATATATACAGCTTTGCCACCTGATCAACAATGATGACGCTCTCAGCAACAACACTAAGGGTAGACTTCTCAGCACGCACCTTTTCCGACGATGAGAGCTGGAGCTGGAGTTGGAGTTGGAGTCGAAGTGAAGGATAACGATTAGGACAATGTGGCAAAGGTGGCGGGCTCATCGACAACGGGCGCCGACTCCGGAACAAACTCGGACAATCCATCAGTATGTGAATCGGTTGCTAGTGCACCAGAAGTAGGAATAGCTGGCGTGGTGGAAACACTCTTCTTGTAAACAGAGAGGCGTTGAGACCCACCACAAGCCTCGCGCTTTGCGCCAGTACATGGACAAGAGCAATCGGACTCCTCCGTACGAGCGGACCGGTTCAATGCATTTCCACAGAAGCACTGTCTAGGTGAGTCTGGCAACAACTTGAGATATATGTGAGAGACGCACCTCGTGACCCCACTCAGTTCCCGCCATGCTGAACCCCTGTCCGGCACACCAGGACACGCAGGCTGCGCCGGACATATCATCAGAGCTAAAAGAGCTTCCATTCAGGGCACGGCCTCCAACGCGATCAACGAAGCAACCTTTGTATGACCAGTGGTCAGGAAGTTCGGTCGCATGTGAGAGAGTCTGGCGATAGACCAAATTCAAGGGAATGAAGGCGCCAAGAGATAGAGGCGCAAGAAGTCCTGCAGCTAGCAAAAAGTGGTTTCTATACATCTTTGAAAGGGTTCAGTTCTCGAGTAAGATCGCAAGATGCTTACCGTCGTCGTTGTGGATGGAGAAACATCATAGAGGCTTTATATTCCCCCTTGGTCTCCTGCCTATTTTGGTGCTGTGGTATTCAATGTTCATCATTTCCATAAGTTGGTTGGAAGCGCCGTGTTCAGGCTACACTATCGAAAAAGGTACATTTCGAATATAGAACTGGAAGATGCCAAGGAATCCGGGGTCGAAGCGGGGAATTTTGATTTGGTGAACCAAGTCTCAGTTCGACCTGACTAGTGGGCAAACCACAACGCAGGAGAGGGAATAGTCGCACAAACTCAAGCATGCCTCACAATGACGTTTTGAGCCCTTTTAAGGCACAAAATCTGTCTCACTCAGGCAACGGGTCTCGGCCTTGGCTAGTAGAGTGGGAAGTGTTCGAATTCAGTCGAGCTGGGGAAGCACTCGAGGCATCCATGAGATGAAAGACCGCGTTGGAGAGGACTAAGTAAAGTAGCACTACCGGCTGTATTGTTTGGTTCGGCTATGAGTGTTGAGAAACTGTAACAACAGCACTTTGTCATGGATACTGTTGCGGTCTCCAGAACATACCGTTGGGCAAGCTGAACAGTCTTAAAACTGTACAAGCTCTCCATCCCTCTTATAATCCAAATTGGTCTCCGCTTGACTTCTATATCGGTTGTAAAGTCTTCTCTTGTCCTTAATGAGAATGCTCCTTGCGAATAACTCAGGTTGCGCGATGCTTGAGGAAGCTATCGATGATTCTGTACTCTGCAGCTTGTACATTAATTGTAAGTTACTTGTTTTCACAAGACTGAATATTGGCTTCTTGGGACATGGACAAAGCACACCGACCTGAGCTAGGTCCATGGTTCCATCTACGTGGAACACAATCCGGATTCCAAATACTGAGGCGTTCTGGGCGCACCAGAACCTTACGCCAGGATAAAGTAGCTCGAACAGACCTGTGCGCAGATTCGGGTGCACTTACACTCTCATGTCTCTTTAATAGCTTCAAGCTCTTCTGGTCTACCACCGCCGACCATATGTGTGCCATCACCATTACCATCAAACCAGCGGCTACTTCTATGCCAGCTGGGGAGATTTTGTGGATCTTCATCCTCATTTTTGCAGCCGCGTCTGCACCCACCGCCTTGTCGCCAACTGGAACTCGCCCACTTCATACAGCGGCTGTACTCTGCACATCGGCCCAATCTCCGCTTCTTGTCTGCAGAGAATTCATTAAGCGTTTGACGTGGTGAGAGGCGCCTCAAGGTAATGATTGAATGCGCGCAGAAGTCAGGGATTGGGACCGGGAGATGTGTGAGGGCAAGTGCGGTGGTTTCAAGCGACTCAAGGGTATAGAGGAGCTCTGTGGTAGATGCCGTAAGGAATGGTTGCTGTGGTTTTGAGAGTGTGATCGAAGACAGTGATGATGCTTTCCGTCGGAGTACTCTCTTCTGCCCAGGCTCCAACTCTCTAGGCTGCAATTGTCCCTCTTCCATCACCGAGGAGACTGGTGTGATCGCTCGAGCGAATGCGTCATCCATCTCTTCGAGAGCGCCGATAGCCGGCCCATCAATCTCCCACTCCAGCACTTCTTTGCTACAGTCTGCCATACCCATGTAGACGAGGTCCTTGAGCTCCATAAGCAACTCGAAGATCATACGTTGTGGCACTGGACGCTGATCAAAAAGTACCTGTATATCGGGAAGGAACTTGCGGGCTATCTCCCCGCCAGTGTACAGATTCTTGCCATTCGAGAAGGGCGCGTTGTCTGCCATCTGCAATTCGATTTTGGACATCTGACGGCTGATACCAGCTGCAAGGTGACGAATCTGAACAAGAGGGTTTTGCGTAAGGGAGGCTTGCAGTGTTGGCGAAAGGTCTGGTTCAATATCAGTCTGATAGTCATTACATATTGAGACGTGCCGTCTGAGTTACGGAAGGAAGAGGCATATACGTACCCGTAAACGAGACCTCACCAGCAAGCATGACTAGAGCCTCAGCGAGCTCCTTCTCCTTCTCTCTCAGCTCTCGTCTCTGTGCCTGCATGCTTCGCCATGGCACCACAAAGCTGATGCTCTTCCCACCCACATCCACAGCCTTTCCATCTTCGAATACCGAGGTGGTCTCGACTATATTCGTTTTTCCGTACTTCTTACTCTTGGGCCCACGCACATCATCTTGATGGTACTGGAGTGTGAGGTAAAAGTCATTTTTGTCGCGGGTATTGCGGAGGTTACGCCAGACGCCAACGAGAGCTTTCGTGGAAAATATCTGCTGTGCAGGCATGTTGATGCGCAACGTGCAATTTCGTTCACATTGCAAGATACGATTTTGTGGGTTTCAACGCGCTATTATGTTGGCTCGACTCGGTGTCCAGAGCAGGTTCGTGAGGCGTGATTGTGAAGCTTGGGGATTTGGCCGTGCGTCTTTGGATCCCACCCTTGTTTACTTTTAGCTTCAATCGTAAACACGTGGGGCCGAGGTGGGGTGCTATGTTGCTGGGTATACCAAAACGTCACTGTGCAGGTGGTCGTCGAGTTGAATGAAATTCTCTTCTGATTCTATATGTAGCTGAGTACATTTTGTCCTGTTTATCCAAAGGTCTATACATACAGTGTTATCGCTCGCCTAACACCGCCCGACCACCGACATGAGCCCTGATCGACCCAAAATATGCTGACGCGCCAAAGAACACCGAACTATGCATCGCTATGATTAAGCGAACAATGACTGAACCTAACTCATCTGAATCTGGCTGGCTTGTTTTACATCAGACCCTGCATGCCGTTCGAGGCGTACGCCATGGGCTTGATGTTTGGATGTGGTACGGCGTCGAACTGGGTATATCTGAGCTTGTAATCCGGGCCAATCTTGATAAAAGCGCCCTTATTGCTTGTGCTATCGCAGTAATTTGGTGCAGAGAAGACCGTGATACAGCGTCCATCATGCTCGACCTCATAGCCATCCATACGAACTTCATGCGATCGAATGATGGCTTCTAGGCCATTTCTCTCGCAAAAGCGCTTGGTGATATCGGGTCCAAACTGCAGACCGACGCCACGCTTACTGGGTCCACGTCCCGGGGCAGTTTGTGGGTCGGTCCAAAGCATTTCCATCATAAGGCCAGACTGGCCGGGTTGCCTCTGCTTGAATCGATCAAGCTTCCTGACATCGTCCAGTGTAATGTTGTCGTCTGAAAAAAGTCCACCATGAAGGACAAAGTATTTCTTGCCAATAAGTGTCGCAAGGGGCAGCAACGAGAAAGACTCCGAGAATAACTTGAAGATACGTTCTGTATACTTGGCCCTGCATTCGCCTTCGAAGCCGTACATTCGATTCATATCGTCTGTCTCGTGGTTGCCGCGGTTCAAGAAGAACCTGTCGGGGTATAGCCACTTATAGGCGTACAATAGAAGGGCAATCTCGGTAGACCAAGATCCTCGGTCAACGAAGTCACCGTTGAAAAGGAAGGAATGCTTCTCTGAAGGCTTGCCGGCAAGCTTGAAGATATTCATAAGATCGAAGAATTGACCTAAGCACAATCAGCAATATTTCAAGGAGCACCTGGCCAATCAACTCACCATGTGTGTCACCACAGACAGTGATCTCGTGTCCTTCCTCGACGTCGTACTCAACCATTGTTGGTTCCTTTTTGGAGATCTCCATAACAGCGAGAATAATCTGATAGGCGTACTTCTTAGCCAACTTTTTGCCATTTTTGAACCTTTCGATCATGTCTTCGATGAACTCGGGTGTCATCTTGTCCTCCAGCTTTGCGCCATCATACCCTGATTCCACGATCATGTTCTCAATATCAAGTCCTTCTGCGACTGACGGTGCATCCTCGACCTCGATAGCCTTCAAAAAGGCGTCTCGCTTAATGATCTTCTCACATTCAGCCATGCGCAGCTTCGCGGTTGCATCGTTGGGTGCTTTTTTGACGACAAGTTTCCAGTCCCTCAGAGCGTCACGGTGCTTCAGGATGAGGGTATTGGCCGAGGCACGACGATAGTATGCCTGGATTCACAGTAAATCTCTGGTAAGCCTCTTATAACATATGTCATACCTTGACATTGTTAGGATCAAGCTCAATCGCCTTGTCTGCATCAGCGACTGCAAAGCCGTATGCTTCGACTTTTAGGTTGGCCTATTGAAATGGGTAAATAAAAGATCGTGTGCAACGTCTAGGCTACGTACCTGCGCACGATTGGTGTAGAACGAGGGCTCCTTGTCGTAGGTCTCGATAGCTTTCGTGTAATACTCTAGCGCTGTAGGCCAGTCGTGAGCCTTGAAGGCATCATTGCCCTTATTCTTGAGCGCTATGGCTTCTTCCTTGTTCCCCATGATGCGTCCAAAGTTTGTGCAGAGCGGCGGGGTACACAGGGCAAACGATGCAGTATTGGCAGGCGCGACGGCTGTCGACAGAAGTACGGGAATGAAAGGTGAAAATTGTGAGTGGTACTTCCTAAGATTGACACGGCCACGCACAGTGAATTATCGTGAGCTGCCACCACTTCAAGCCTCCCGAACCCTTAACGAGTTATCAAGCACTTGAAGTCCCCGCCGTTCTCGCCTCGCCTTGCCACTAACGCATGAGCCAGCCAATGATCCTAGCAACGACGTAGCTACCCGCAATTATGCCACCCAAAAAAGGCGCTCGCTACTATCAAGAAGGTACAAAAGTACATTCATTCATCTGAATACGAGTCGTAAAGAAATCAGCCTACTGACATCTTCTGTGAAGATTGATGAACCAATCAAGAGGATAAGTGATTTCAAAGTCAAAGGTACACCAGAGCAATCGCACAAGCGAAGCTGGTCTCTGACTGACTGACGAGGAGAACATTAATCCAGTGAATTCCCGCGGACTCCCAAAGCTCTCTAGCCTGCAGAACCGCGGTCAGCCTTGCCAAGGATCCCAGAATCTCCACTTAAACCAGTTGCAACGACGCATTCTTGTCCTTATAAGACCCTTTCCCCGGTCGACGCCAAAGAGAACGCGCTACTACCGATCGTGAAGCTCGATCGATATTACGGAAAAGCTTCTGAATTGAGTCCGCCGCACAGACTCTCTTTTCAATACTCTTCCACGCCAAGCAATATCTCTACACGACCTCAACTCGCAACCCAGAAAACAGGCTGTAGCCTGCGCGCAAATTACAATCCCGCCCGAAAACTGACAGCCGTTTGACGTCGAGTTCCTTGCCTCCTGTTACCACCGTCAAGATGGTCAATATGATTCCTGGCGGCGCCTTCGTTCCACCGAACCAGCAACGCAACCTGCGTGCCTGTATGGTCTGTTCCATCGTACGCACCTACGCGCAATTCATGAACGGCGGTTGCCCAAACTGCGAAGAATTTCTCGAGCTTATCGGTAACTCTGATAACGTCAACGAATGCACATCGCAAGTTTTCGAAGGGTTGATAAGCGTTGCCGATACATCGAAAAGCTGGGTCGCTAGGTATCAGCGACTCGAGGGATATGTGCCTGGTGTTTATGCCACGCAGGTTGAGGGCATCCTACCTGAGGAGATCATCTCAGCAATTGAGGCAGCGGGTATCAATTATGTGCCCAGGGATGGCAGCGAGGACCAGATGATTCCAAAGGACTAGTCTGCCGCAAATCGATGACAATAACAGGTGTTGAGGGTATGATGAGGGGCGCAGGCAACGGATTTATTATATTGCATCTTTAGCCATGGAGTTTCGGTAAACAGAACATACTCAGATGCCAAGATCGCTTGGGAAACTATTCAAGGTATCAAGATTAGCAAGCAGACTCTGCTTGGGACTGTGCGCACGTTATGTGCATCGTTATGCGCCGGCACGGCAGTAGAGCTTGCCCGGTGTGTGTATCGGTGTATATTCCACTGGCTAAAAGGATCGTACGTGGACATACAACTACTACATAGGACCATAGGATGTTGAGGAGAATTCCTCCGGTCCGATCTGCCGTACATTGTGGCACTGTTTGAGGAGATCGTCATACACTTTCCTGTTTCTAGTAACTAGCCATGCCTTCAACAAGTTCAACCCTATCTAGACATCTTTGCTCACGACATACCAACCATCGACAACCCCATACTCTTAACCACGTCGTCTGCCATTGCGTTCCACTCGCGCCCACACTCTTGTAATCATAAATCTTTTCTTTCCTGCTATTTGCTCTCTGCTCTCTCTCCGCAATATTCAATTGCAGCTATAGAGGAATTGTCTCTCCCTCTGCAGCCTCTGTTGGAAGGAAAAAAAGGTCCAGGGCGTACAAAAGTGGGAGTCTCGCGAATCTTGAGAAGGGCACTTGGTAAAAGGTTACGTTACAGCCATTGGCTTCTGAGGATAGTAAAGGAATGCCGATCGATTGCAGTCGTGGGGGGGGGGGGGGGGGCCGGGGGGGGGGCGGGGCGGGGGGGGGGGGGGGGGGGGGGGGGGGGGGGGGGGGGGGGGGGGGGGAGCG
>JALRMI010000046.1:94047-112848 GCA_026120165.1 Leptosphaerulina australis
TATTCTTTAGACGGGCATTTGGTAAAAGGTTACGTTACAGCCTTTGGGTTCTGTGGATTGTAACGGATTGCCGATCGTTTGCAGTCTTGCCCCCCCCCCCCCCCCCCGTCACCTCTTAGCAAAGGGATGATCATAGAAGGTTTCATCGTGCATAGCTATGAACAAGTTAGAACCGGTCAGCCATTTGGCTTCTCGAATCACACACTAGACAAGCCAGTGACTGAGCAACATTCTACAGAGATAGCCATGGCTTTTCAGAACAAACACTTTCTTGAACGGCTCATCAAGACAACGAGCGGCCTCCTGTAAGACAATATTGCGGAAACAGCCCCCTTTTTGCCGCCGTAGCAGCTTCAAAAATGCTATCAGGACCCTCCAATATTGTTAATATACCACCACACAAAAAGGCACAGGGTCGGCTTCGTAACAAAAAAGCTCATTTGGGAGTTTTTTTTGGCAATGTGCGCTCGCCCTGAGCTACTTGTTCCGGTCGCAGTAATCAAAGACATGACCAAGTTCTTGCTCGTTAATGACGAACACAAGCATCTCAGCCCGCGTATATGTACCCAGTTGACTTCTGCTCTATAGCTCATGCTTTCCATCTATATTAGAAAAGGAGATTTCGTCGATTCAAATGCATGTTATCAGACCAATGCAAGTACTTGATACAAAGCCAGCCAGCTATTTGAATACTACAGTAGCAACCGTTCTAGGCAGCATCTTAACACCAGATTTGAAAAAAGAATCCAGAAGAACTGTCGGTATACCCGCTTGTGAAATGGGAAGGTATGTTGGACGCTGTCAATCTACTGCCTGTAAATGTTGCAGGGCGCTAGTCTACGGTGGCTCAATAACACGGGCTGGGATGAAAGTGGAGGATGTATGGACCATAGAGAGTAGGCTGTATTTTGCTGTACCGCGAATCTCCTACGTAGCAAGGGCTAGCAGTGACGTCTAGGTCATCTACTAGCTTGCCAGTTGTAGGTTCAGATTCTTGGTTTTATCCTCTCAATGTTGGAGAAGGTTATATATTTATACACTATGGATACCGTCTACTCGGATTCACGGGATACCCAATCTGGCCACAGAGCGAAAGTGTCGATTTATGCTGTATTTATTGAGATTAATCTGAATAGGCACAATGGAAGCTGGGCATCGGGAATGAGGTGATCTGAAAATATATTATCTAACATCTCTGCCACCTCTCCATGAACGGAAGATATACTTTTAGGAGGTGTTTGCCATAGTGTTGTGTGGTAGCAACCCATCCGCAGTTGGACGTGTAACGCGGGTAGATGCCTTGAATTGACACATTGGTAATACCACATCAACGACTGTTCTGCCTGAAGTCATTTCCCTCAACAGTATTGGTGAAACCAAAATTCATGACTGTAGAAATATTGCTAAGAATGTCTACGTCCTCCACATTCAAACATCAATATTCAAAAATCCTTTCCTGCAGCTGACTGAACGAGGCTCATCACTTCAGATTTCTGCTCTTTTATGTGCTTGTTGCGGTAAAATAAGAGAGTTTTGGTGAATTAAGCAAGGCTTTCAGTAACTTTAACCAATTCTGCATGGATAGTCCGCAGGTTGATGGACTTGTAACGTTGGCAAATGTATGTTGTGAATCTTGGTGATGAGAGTATACGGTCCTGACTTAAATTAATGGAACAAAGGCTCGTGTTTCAGGCCTAGCCAGCGACTCGGTGCGCAAGTGGTTTCTCAGTGGTGCCTTGAACGTAACACAATGCGAAAGCCCAATACAACACTTATTTAAATCTTTCAGAAAAAGTAAAAACCCAGGCAGTGAGAAGCGTGGACTTACGACGAAAGCTCACTTACAACATCACGGAACCAACAAGAGTACTGTGGTAGTGCGGCTGCCTTATGTCGACACTCAGGCCAACAAGGCTGAGGAGTATTCTCGGATCAGTCTGACAGTTCAGTAAGCGCAATTCAATACAAGAAACATTGTTGATACGGCAAAGGTATCAAAAGGGGGTGAATCAACAGTTGTTACAACGAAAGTACAGTAGAGGATTGATTGATTGATTGTCTATCTACCGTTGGCTCGTCGTTCCTTTATGAGAGACGACAAGTGATCTCATCTACCCCAACGTATGTGCCGCTCATCCGTGTATCAAGGGGCATTGGGCATCATTGCACGAAGTAATATCGGACATTGCTCCGATATACTTCTGATGTCGATCCTCATCTCTGACAACATCACAAGCATGACAACTTCCAACAAACATTATCGTAAAACCGGCGGATCTTGGCAAGCAATGGAGCATAAAGAAATTTCGAGTGTAGCCTGTTATTTTTCTTTCAAATCATATCATGTGTTGAAAAGGTACTTATACCAGTCAACACTGAGACAGAGAGTGGTGTCGATTTTTATTTTAACAGTATGGAAATTATTTCACTTACTCGAAACAAGCTCAGTAGCTCTTATGACGCGCTGAAGGACCATAGCATGCAGCATGGCTATGATTCCCCTGTCAGGGATTTCGGACTCACTACTTAGCTGTCGAGACACCGTATTGCTCAAATTACAACATACATGGAGATTATTGGTTGAGTGGAATAACCCTTTGGGGTTACCTCTATTATGTGTTTCTGATATTCCCGAATTCTTGTTTCTTTGGGAATCGCCTGTAGCGTACGAAAAGGGGGATTGGAGCATACGCTGAGAACCCATTGTAGGAAGTCACTGGCATCTCACTCATGTAGGCAGCGATAGACAACGCCAATACATAGAAACTAACAAGCTCTCATCACCAATAACGTGTAGCAGCACGTTGTTTCAGAAGGGGCACCGGAAGTGACAGTGTTCCAGCGAGCATGAACAATATTTCAATCATCAAATAAAAAAGTATTATCGACTTTACTGCTAACAACCACCATAGTATAGCACGAGTCTTTAGAAGAGGTGCAACAGCGGTTCCCAGCCTACATCAAACCCCTTTCATCCATAACGTTCCTCCCTGTGTCCTTGATCACAAATTGTTGGCTGCCAGCTCCACTGCTCTGCCTCTTCTTCACAAAATGCTTGCCAATGTATCCTCTCTCACCCCAAAGCCTGAACGGATCCAGAAGTGCGGAAATCAAGCTCCTTTTTTTTGCCTTCTTCTCCAGCCTGAATACCTCCAATTCCTCATCATTCATATCCCAAAACTTCGTCTCCTGATCCTTTCCCCTGAACAATCCCCAGAGGTCTAACGGATCAAAAATTGTCACAGGCCATGGCCTGTCGTCATCCCACCCTGGCCCCCTTCTCTCAGTAACCCCGTCCTTAGCTAAGAATGTGCCGTTGGAGCGTGGCAGCCGTTTGCCGGGGTGAAATGTGTTAAGTAGAGCTGTGTTAATAAACATTATCGCGGCTTCGAAGACCCAGAAGTAAACTTCATTCTGGTAAATCGATGAGTTCCAGCCAAGAATGTACTCAACGAGACGGTAGATACAGCGTATTGTCACAATGGATGCCGACACATACATGACATACAGCACCGTCTTGAGGTCTTTCTTCAGTACTCCGGCACGGGACGCTTTGCGATGGAATAGTGCAGCGAGAACACCGAAGCCAGCAAAAAGCGCAGCTTGTAGGCATAAGCTCGCCATCACCATGTTCGCGCCGGCTTGTCTCTGTGAACTAGTTAGGCTGCTGTTCGCCATGCGCCATGCACCATTTCCAATCAGTATCTCACACACGCCATCCAGTCCGATAAAGGTCGTTGCTACACGTCCCGGATGCATGGGTGCAAGGTACGGTATGTAGTACAAGATGCGGGAGAGGATGAAGTAATTAATCAGAGCGTATATGGGTGGACCGGACATTATAAGTACTACAGATGCAATCAAAATTCCGAGGTCAGAGGTATGATAGGCACCGACAAGGCGTGTTGCAAAGCCGCATATCATGAGAAGGGCGGCCCATGGGAGAAGAAGTGTTGTACGCCAAGACTTATGTTTGCTGGTATCATTAGTTGGTTGCCAGCTTGAAGTGATGTAGGGACGTACATCGTCTGGTAGGCATGGAGGGCACCCGAGATGAAAAAGAGTATGATAAAGACAACCGGTGCGGCCTTGTTGGGTGCGTAGTACCACACGCTACCCGGTGAGTAGTCGCCCATCCCCATTGCAGTAACAGGATAAGTATATTAAACAAGGAAAACAGGGAGTTAGAGTGAACTAGGAAGGTATCAGGATACTGGGATGGAGGGGCGTATTTAAGTGACGAAAATATTGAAGGCTGCGCAAGTTGAAGAAAGTCTGTATAGCCTGGACATGTGGCCCAGGTTATAAAGATCACACAGCGACTCGCAAGACGGTCAGGGTTTTGATCAGGCATCGAAGACGAATGCAAACACCCTGTGGAGGCTGTGCCGGAAAGTAAATCTATATGCATACGACTGCGACCAAAAGTGTCAGGCTGATTTTCGAGTGTCCTGACTCGATCATCCAGTAAACAACGAAGCGCCTCGTAACATATCCAATGCGACAAATGCGACGAATGCGATTCGCAGGAGCACGGCAACGCTGTCATGCCAGGAGGGCAAACTACGAGCGACGATCGTCAGTGAGCCATTCCATGCGACTGAACGGTCACGAAAATGGTTAATCTAGGCGAGTGGTTCTCTGGAGAATCTTAAATGTATGGTTTGAGCATGTGCTCAGTGGGTTGAACCGGTGAACGCAAGCACCCTTATCGATAAGCGAAGCGAACAACTAGAGCCGATTAGCTTGAGCCAACCGCAACGTTCACTCACTGTGGCATTGGACTCGTGAGGCCCAAACGACACTGCTCTGTATTCCGCGATCACGAATCCTACTATTACTGCGTGTGTGTTTCATGAGCGTAATTGAAGATGCAGCGCAAGCCTTAGGTGCCTCAGTAAATGCCCCCAGGCCAAAACAATACGAACCTACTGAGATGGATGGGCTGTCTAGTTCCAAGGTCACGGGTATGGAGACTTATCCGGTACGATGACCGCACACGGTACTGACATGCACAGTCGAGTATTATGACCCTTCTGGTGTGTTTCCATTGATCCAGGAAGACTTAGCTGCTCGACTGCCCCTTCGGAATCTGCACTGGAAAGCACCAACCAGACCTCTCAGATCAATTGACTCTCTCCATGTGGACCTTGTACCCAGCAAAGAGTCTGTACAAGATGCGAACATCGCCTCATCTTCATTGGCACCTCCCGCACAGGGGGTGCCAACCCGAACGACAGAAGAAATGATAAGACCACAGGCCAAAGAGAAGGAAAGACGACATCAAATTCCGGGCCTACGGCAGACGTCATACCTAAAGGTATACTTATTACGATGCGATGATTCTGAGACATACAAAAACACGGCGCGGAAACAGCTTCGTGAATGGGTGAAAGACCATACGCCACCAGCTCAGAGCAGCTCGACTAGCTCGCAAGACAATCATGATGCTTACGAGTGGATGATAATTCACGTTGTCCTGCCTGAAACGCCTGCTGCGACTCAGCCACGTGGGTCAGGGAGTGCGGTAGCAGGGGAAAAAGAGAAGGGCGCGGCCTCTGTTTTCAAGCGAACATCGACTACCATCCTCGAGAAAATACGCGCGGACTTCAATATTGCATTGAA
Organism: Leptosphaerulina australis; assembly: GCA_026120165.1. NCBI lineage: Eukaryota > Fungi > Ascomycota > Dothideomycetes > Pleosporales > Didymellaceae > Leptosphaerulina > Leptosphaerulina australis. Next base: position 99,673 of record JALRMI010000046.1, read on the forward strand.
GTCTGCACCTGACCGAATTGCGCAGGTACGGTTGAAGAAAGAACAGGTACCACCACAAATGTTACCACCTGCGGGGTCAGTTACTTCACCTGCTGTTATTGAGACCCAGCAAGAGTACGACGGAGCCTGGACTGATGTCATAACAAAGTTCAAGACTTTAATCCTGTCCTCTTTCGATCTTCGGGTTGGCCAGTACGAAGAAGACATCCGTAAAAATGATCTGCAGCGCTCGTTCCCTGGCTGGAACTTCAACACATTCTTCGTGCTGAAGGAAGGACTTGCTCGAGGCTTTGAAAGTGTCGGTCTTGTTGATGACGCGCTGCTTGGTTATGATGAGCTGTCAGTTGGGCTGGATACTGTGATTCGGGATCAAGCGAATGATGGCGGCGCATTACAGATGCTCAGTCATTCCGAGGATCTGTACGAGCTGATGGCAAAGGTGCTTGAACAGTCGCAAAGAGGAGACAGCAGCGACAGCGAATCTAAAGTTCAGTTTCACGATGACAAGCCCATCAACGCTCAACGAAAGGACTATCGAGGGTTAATTCTAGCCAACAACATTTCGATCTTTGACTTCAGAGTATACATATTCGCTCGCCAAATGTCAATTCTCCTGAGAATGGGCAATTCACAATCTGCTCGGACTGACCTTGCTAACAAGCTTCCGTCATGGCCGAACGCCAACGTCATACAAAGACCAGCGAATGACAGTAATCCTATGACAAAAACTGGCGGACAGGCGGCGGCTGATTCTGAGGACCTACTTTCCCTTGCTGAGCTGTGTACACGAGCACTCAACTTCATCACGTTCGCAGGGAGATTGTTGCGAGAAGATCTCAATCAGGGGTTGGTCACTCTACTCTTTCTAATTCACCCTTACTGACTCTCTTAACAGTGCAAAAGCCCATCATACTACTTTTCCTGAACAGCTAGTCGACAACGTAGTACGTTCTTGGACATTCTCAGCGCTCGATCAGGTATTGCAGGAAACTTCAACATCTTCACTACCATTTACGGAATACTCAAAAGACGCCAACACCAGCTCGTCCGGCAAGAGCCTTTCGTTTAATGGTCGCAGTAAGGAACAGAAGACCAGCGTTTCAGAGCCAAAGTCGATGATACACCCATCTCGGTCTTCATCCCGCACAGGCTTAACCGATCCTCCGTACCTCCAACCCACTACAAGTGGTCAGGTAGTCTACGAGAACGGACAGTACCAAGACCGTCCAGCCTTGAGTCAGCAAGGCATAATCAATCAGTCGAAAAATGGCTTGATGGACCTCGCTGGCTCAAGAGCGCAGCTGGTTGGCATACAACGAAGACTGCTTGAACATATTGGGAAAACCTTGGGATGGACAGTAGGATGGGCCGCCATCCTTCCTTCCTTGAGTCAGAGCGAGGACTTCACTGAAGTCGATCTTAAGAATACCGAGAAGGGCGAAGAGGAAGCGGCAGAAGGAGTTGCGGGTACCCAAGACGTTGCGAAACCAGCCTACAACACCTCTGGTATCTCTGCAACTGCCCTCCTTGATGCTATAACATCGATCGATCACTTTCGACAATTTTACGAGACTCTCAGCGACCGGATATTCCAACATTACAGAGCTGCCGGACAAGTTAAATCTGCAGAGAGTATCACAGGAGATTTGGCGGCCCTTCGATACGAACTCGGTGACTTCCGAGCGGCAGCTATGTACTTTGGCAGCATGGCTGGCATTACCAGCAAAGGCTCACCGGATGCCAATCTGTCACTCTATGCAAAAAGCAGATGGAACAGTGTCGTAGCAACTATGCTGAAGATGTACGCTCGTTGTCTCAAGAAACTCAACCGGAAAGATGAGTACATCCGTACGCTCCTCGATCTACTTGCTAGGTCCTCTGCAAGCAGGATATCCTGCAACAACTCACCAAAGAAAGTGAGCGATGAAAACATCTCTAGTGTGCCAAAGGACTGGCTAAATGATGACAAAGTTGACACAAGAGGTGTGCTTAACGAGCTTGTTAATTACTCGCAGCAACTCCCATACGACGTGTCTGTCCAGTTAGCCGATTACTTCACGGATGTTGTCGTTGAACCTTACATACGGCACTACAACGACAAAGACGGCTTCCAACTTCGTCTTCAATTCAGGCACATCCTCGAAGATGAGGTTGAGATACGCGCAGCTAAGATTCGACTCGTCAGTGCTAACTCAACGACTGCCAAAGATATCTGGTTGGAGACGCCAGAGGCAATTACAATCAAAAAGGGCTTGGCCCATATCTGGCTTGGCTGTAATGTGGGTGATTTGACCAAGAAAAATGAAAGGTTGCTAAGACAAGCGATAGGTGAACACGACAGGTCCATACATGGTCGATAAAATTGTCCTCGAAGCCAAGCGCATCGTCTTTGTACATGAACCTATCAGCAAAGCTGAAATACCAACCCCGCTAGGTATCATTGCTTCAGCGTCAGTGACAAGCCTCAAAGCCGCGAAAAAAGCTCGCGTGCAATGCTTCCCCCGGACTGAAGCGCTTGATGCTTGTGTCTATCTTTCTCGCTTTATACATATCGACAAACCACGACATATCGAGATTACCTGCACTACAGGCTCCAATGAGATCGAACGTGCAGAAATCCGCCTCAAGTCTGCTTCAGCCGGGCTACGCTTGCGAACAGCGGATGCAAGCTTAGAATCGGAAGAAGGCGTGATCGAGGACAGTCAGAAATCCGGTGTTATCGTTATCGGAGCAATGACTAAGGACTCTACTTTCACTTTGAAGATCCCTTACGACATGGAGACGATCCTTCAAGACCTCACCGTCAAAGCCGAGGTCGACTACTATACATCGAATGGTCAGTTTCAGTACTTCTCATCGTTCAGGATTCCGGTCGAACTACCGCTGGATGTCAATGTACATGACCACTTCAAGGGTAAATCGTTATTCTCAAAGTTCAACATCAAGACTGCAAACCAGGTGCCATTAGAGCTACTTGACGTCGAACTGGAAGGGTCTGAGGAGTTTGATGTTCTTGCGCCTGAGAGATCCAGGCAATCTCTCTATGTCTTTCCCAGACAGCCGGTAGCGATTACATACAAGATTGTCAGGAAGACTGGTGATAGTGAAGGGCAGAGACAAAACCGACTTTCCAAAACGGGCGGTCTGGCTCTTTCAGTAAAGTATAAGTGCCTGAACGAGGATATTCTTGATCGCTTGCGAGCGCTGTTCACAGATGCTGTTAAAGAGAGTCCTGTTGCACATCTTAGCCGGCTATTGGTGGCAGCCTTTGTTGACCGATCCGAGCAGAAGACAATACCGCACCAATATGAGAAGATCGCTCTGCTTGAGAAAATCGACATGGGTGTTTTCGAGGAGTTAGATTGGGCAGATTGTTTGGATAGCCTGCAACAAACTGTTCGAAACCAGACTCGGTTGTGGCTTCAGGAATGGTTAAAGGTACAGTTATCTGAAGGGTAACACTGGCCCTAAAAAAGCTGACTCAAGAATCACAGGAGCACAAAACCATATATTTACCCAAGATTACTTCCTCGACCCCGTTACCCACCTCTGCCCCTCCATCACTCCATCCACCACGTCGCATGGTTATCACAGTATCCATCCCCCAAACTCACATCCTACACACCGCCTCCTTGAATCTCACTTTACCCTCTGATGGTGCCAGAGTTGCTGTCGCCGGCCAGCCTCTTCACGCAATCCTGCGTATCTCGCACACCCGTCGCTGGGCTTCCCCTGCTTCGCTAATTGCAGCTGCGAATATCGATTCGGCAGATGAACCCATTGAGTTCGTCTACACGCTAGATGCAGCGCCAGAACAGTGGCTCATTGCCGGTCAGCGACGCGCGCTTTTCTCATCTGTAGAAGATGAGGTGAAAGAATTCGCGATCATGCTCATCCCGCTGAAGGCTGGGAATTCATTGTTGCCAAGTGTGGACATTAGAGCTAGGTTGAAGCCGAAGGGAAAAGAAGAAGGAAAGGATGTCGAGGATGAGATCTTGAGCTGCGAGACGGATTATCTGAGTTACGGAGAGTGTGTCATGGTTGTTCCGGATGTGAGAAGCAGCACGGTTGGTATTGGAAACATGAGTTTGGGGAGCCCGAAAAGTATTGTTTGGTTGGAAGGTGTGGGGCAATGAAGGTAGCTTAGTTGAAAAGTATGGGACACTTTAGCAGTAAGCTCTCCATTGCACAGATTGCAGATTGTGTGGAGGCCTGTCGAAAACAGTCTCTTCGTTGTCCAGGATTCTCAGGACAACCCTCAAACTTTGGAGGGGTCGTGATGAGGGATCTTAGCCTTGATGTAGTGTGTCAAACGATGCGTTTTGTTGTTTCGGTTGCACTTTTTTCCACACCCCAGGCTCCAGATCTACTATGTTAAAACATTACATTCAAGCACTCCTGTAACCTGGGTATACTCTCTACTTAATTCGAGGATAGGTGGCGGGGATTTGATGCAATTCAAGATAAGGAGTCATTCTACTGAGTCCTTTTCGCTAAACTTGGGTCCGAACATGATGACCTAGGAGGGTTGTAGTACGGAATTCATATAGTTGAGAGCAATATGAATATATACAGACTCACTGAATGGCACCGTAGCACGCCTTTAGTTGCCTCAGTAGGTTGCAATTCTTTGAGCTCTGAAACTAGGGCCACGAATGGTTCAGGTCAATGTGGCAGTGTATTGTGCCGTTGCTGGCGAAACCTGTGCCTTGCCGTCCGTAATTCCATATCCGTATTGAATCTTCTTTCGAACGTCTTGATAATTCATTAGTAGTGGACTCAAGATTCGGTAAGTATTATGTACTTGAATCAAACTTGGCCTGTTGTTCCATGGCCCTCTAGCACCTCATCCGCACTAGACCATGAGGTCCTGCGCTGAGTTGAGCCCTTAAATCACCAAAATTCTCGATATGGATCTATCCAGGTGGCCTCTGGTGGGCAAGAGGTGATGTCAGAAATGGTGAGCATTCGTAAGCCTGAGCTAGAGCAGGTGTCAGACCATGGCGGCGTTGGGTGCCGAATGATTAGCTGAGTGTATCCTGCCGCCTTAAAATCGGCTCAATTTCTGGAAATAGGTAAGTATTGGTAGTGAAAGTTGAAGGCGCGGGTGTGGCTGCCTGATAATTGACAATTGTGGCTGAACTTTATCGAGTGGCATTGACAAGGAAAATCTCGACCTCAAGTACCACCACTTTATTATTCGGTTTCTTGTCTGCTTCTGAGATGTTTCACTTTAGGGCACCACCAGTGCAGATAAGAGTGGGCAAAGGTTTGCCGAGAACAATACCTGAAATCTGAAGGCTGTTCAAGCATACAGAAAGGCATGCTGTGCACCAATGAGTTTACTGAGATCTGACTGTGGTTGCTCCTTCACATAAGCTGTAAGGCTGTTTAATTCCTCGCTCATCCAATGAGCGAACTGCACTTATCGGTGTTGTACAGCGCAAATGACCAGTTTCTTGGATATGCTGAAATAATAGTTTGTTCAGACGTCTGTAAAGGGCGTGAACATAGATGATATGAGAGCAAATGAGACGGCAAAGCACCAAAAACTCAAAGTATCGATCATAGATCACTTACAAATCTAGTCCTCATGGCGAATTCTTTGTCAAGAGGAAAATAGGATCGACGGCAGGTCTCTCCATCCGCCATCGCTATCATGAAGGTGCTCATGATGGTCTTTCACCGTGGACAAACGACAACGATTTGCACCCCACACTCTCCAAGCAGTGAACCAGAAACCAGTGCAGTGATTGATTTCGAATTCTTGCCCGAAGCATTCACCCGTCCTCAGTGGCAGACTAGCAGCACGCCAAGCTACCACTCCATCACCTATGGATCGGTTCTTCCAATAATGCGAAGCCACGTACCTAGCAGCCGGACTAGCAGCCCTCGTAAGTCTTCTGTATCTTATCAGTAGGTATGATCTGGACGCACAATCAAGCAGACTACCCTTTCTCCACATGGTAACCTACACTGAACTCTTCCAACAGGCCCACGAACAGCTCTCATCGGCAGCACTTTATGGTCTTGAATCCAGAACCCAGCAGGATGAGATAATCATCCCGGAGACTGCAAGGTTTGATCACAGTACTCTGAATGAGCATGTCCGTCGAGGAACAACTGGACTGCGTGGATTCGCTCCGGAGAATCCAGGCCAAGTCAGAGGAAGGGCGCCCTCGCGGCTCCTACCGATAGACAACAGCAAGCTGAAGAGTGTATCGCTGAGTCCCCCGCGGGTGGGTGAGAGATTCGAGGAGGTGAAAAGACCGGTAGAAGTGGAGCCAGAGACGATTGAAGAAGAATACGACAGCGAGAATGATTTCTCGGATTTGTCGGATTCTGACGGTGAAGCAGGCGAAGGCACAAAGTCGGATTTTGAAGGCTCAGATGCACTGACAGAAGAGCGAAGGAGCGAAATATCTGGCAAGAAAGCACAGAAGTGAAATGAAATGAAGAGAATGGGGAATTGAATGCAGGCAAACTGATACATGTGGGCTTAGCGAGGTCTGAGCGAGGTATGCGAGCCCGTGTCACAAATGCTGGCACCTTTCATGACTATTTATTTGGCTCCTCAACCCACTTTATACGTCCCAAACGCCAGGCTAAATGCAACACAATTCTGACTCTTTCAGATCTTACTTTGATGGTATAACAAAAAGTTGAGGTTGCATGTTGATCCTGCAAAGCTTTGCAATACACCCTGAAAGCTGAAGCAGCGTCTGTACACCTTCAAGGATACGCATATGCGTAAACCCAATTTCCTTGATAAATTCAAGCTTCGCATGCTCGCTGAGCGTATCGATTGTCTTGGTAACCCTAAACATGGTGCTGATGATGTCGTGGCATGAGTATCCTAGATCCCACAACTCTTTCAATGTCACCATGGCATCGTCTATTCTCTGCTCATGACACGCCTTGATCATGGCTTGCACCCTTATAGGATGTGGGCTGTCAACCACCTTGAACACATTGTCGCCATTCAGAAAACCGAATCCTGCGTGCGTCGACTGCAGGTTGTTGATTGCTTGTCGCATATCGCCTTCTGCGGAGAAGACCAGCGCTGCGATTCCGTCGTCAGAGTATTGCACATTTTCGGCCTCGCAGACTTGTATGATTCGGCGGACGACTTGGGCGTCGGTAAGGCGGGCGTATCGTAAGATGGCACATCTCGATTGTAGCGGCTCGATGATCTTGTTTGACTGGTTGCACGCGAATGCGAATCGTGTTGTAGCGCTGTAAATCTCCATGGTTCGACGAAGTGCCTGCTGCGCTCCACTGGTCATGCTGTCTGCTTCGTCGAGGATAACGAGCTTCTGCCTTCCTGGCGGCAGAGTCACTTTCTTCTGCGCAAATCCTTTTATCCTGTTTCGCACCACGTCGATACCGCGTTCATCTGAAGCATTGAGCTCTAGCACAGCCTCCTTGTAGGCGTCTCCTAGCAGTTGTCGTGCGAGGCAGAGAATCGACGTCGTTTTACCGATACCTGGCATTCCAGAGATGATCATGTGGGGCATGTTGCCATCTTTGGCGATGATTTTGAGACGTTCGATTGTCTCTGTGTTTCCAACGACATCATCGAGGTATACTGGACGATACTTCTCGACCCTATAGCTGTGTTAGCCTCATATATTGCAGTGATATTGAGATTTGTCGATTACCAGGGTAGCTCATAATTAGCTCCTCCAGCTGCATTGGGATTCGCCCGCACGCCATTGCTTGCAGCTGCCTTTGAAGATTCTCCTTTCGACATGTTATGCTGTAGTGGTTGATTTTGTTGGAGCAGTTACGCGTGAGACGCGACTTGACGCGGTTGCAGGGGTGTCACTAGTGACATCACGTGCAAGTACTTTAAGAGCCATCCTGCGGGCATTCGTTGAGATGGAGCTTAATCAGGGGCCACCGTGTACTTGCTCACCAACAACAGATTTACAACAAGGACATGCCCTTGCGCTTGTCCACAGTCTCCAGATGTATGCCTGGTGGTTTCACAGTCGCGGTCAAACTCTGTGTCTGGCAATGAGGCCCCCCACCGTGGTAGATGTGGACTGTATCTTAAGTTGTCAACTGCACATCGCCTTATCCAGCGTCATGCACGTTGCCCCTTGCGCAGTATCAAACCTTTGAACAAACTGCATCCAGAACATCGTTTCGATGCACAGCACTATCGACGCCAATATCGTACTACTCGCTGGAGAAGCGCCGGTTCTAAGGCCATGATGACATCGGACTGCAATCGACTTTGCCGGGCTCCAAGTTCAGCTGTGCCTATGCGCCATACATACGCAACGCACTAGTCTCAAGGCAAACACCTGTTTTTTGTGTGCTCTCGAACGCAGTCTGTCAGGCGACAAAGAAACGGTAAGTGTCTCTGTCTCAGGTTTTCTTCAGACATACACCGCGCCGGAAGGTGCTCCATTGGCGGTAGAAACAGAGGTCGAACGTAAGGCTTGACTGTATTGACCGAAGCGCTCAGACCCTTGAGACACTTACAGTACAACAACGTCTCATGGCAGAGCACCGCCACAAGCTACGCAATGCTCTGGCCAGAGACCAAAAACCGAATGATCCTGTTGGTTGAATGTCATTCCAAATCGGCAGGGTCGGCGCCTACTGCCAGTGGTTACGTGGGCAGCCGCACGATCCGAGCAACGTCCGCAGCGCTTTCTAGGCCAGTTCGGAGGTGCGTCGTCATCACTGGGTAACTGGTCGATCATCCCTCATGTAAATAAGACTTTCAAAGGTCCGCGCTTATTCTTCTCGGCTTTGCTTGTTTGCTTACTTGTTTGTTCGCACTCACCATCGCTTTATCTATCGTCACCCCTATATCCTCTCTCATCGTTACACATCTAGCAAGCCTGCTGCATACAGCCCGGATCATCCAGCTCCAACTGTGACTCGCTGTGTGTCAAATTTCCAGGAGCCAGTGTATCGACTGGCGTCCACTACATATAGGCAATCCTTCAGTCGACTCTCCTATCCACAAGCGTCGTAATGAAATACTCCATCTTTCTTGCCGCACATTTGGTGTCGTTGGCAGCAGCGCTGAAGCTTACGCCACGAGAGGTAAGTCGTGTCTTGGCTTCCCCAGGAACGTTGCGAAGCGAATCCTCCCGTTGCGGGCTGGTCGCCTTACTCGCTGAGAATAGACTAACACTAACAGAAGCCAAAAGTGGTAGGCTTAGATATCCAGCGTCGAAATGTTGTCAATCCAGTCACACACGATCAGTTGCGTAGGAGACAAAAGACAGTCCAGCAGACACTTGACAACTTGGAAACACTATACTTTGCAAACGCAACACTAGGCACACCAGCACAATCCTTCCGCCTACACATCGATACCGGCAGTAGTGACCTGTGGGTAAACGCAATAAATTCAGAATTGTGCACACAACCTGGCAACCAGTGTGATGAATCAGGGACGTACAGCGCCAACGACTCCTCGACGTACCAGTTCGTCAACAATGCGTTTAACATCTCATATGTTGACGGCTCTGGTGCATCTGGTGACTATGCGACAGACACCTTCCGCTTCGGTGGGCAGACGATCACGGATATGCAGTTTGGTATTGGTTATACGTCCAGTTCGCCAGAGGGCATTCTGGGAATTGGATACACGATCAATGAGGTGCAGGTAAACCGTTTTGGGTTGGACGCCTACCCCAATCTGCCCCAGAAGCTCAAGGACGACGGCAAGATCAGCAGCGTTGCATACTCTTTGTGGTTGAACGACCTCGATGCCTCTACCGGCAGCATTCTCTTTGGTGGTGTTGATACAGACAAGTTCACAGGGCAGCTGAGCACCCTCCCAATCATTCAAGAATCAGGGGTTTATGCCGAGTTCATCATCGCCCTGACTGACATGGGCATGGGCGGTGACAAGACCTCCCTCTTCTCCAAATCCAACGTTGCTGTCCTCCTCGACTCTGGTTCCTCGCTCATGTACTTGCCCGACACGGTTGCTACAGAACTGTACAAGCAGTTCAACGCACGCTACGACTCTAGGCAAGGCGCCGCCTTCGTCGACTGTGACCTCGCCAACCAGCAGGGCTCTCTGGAGTTCGGCTTCAGCGGTGTCACTATCTCGGTCCCATACAACGAGCTCGTCATTGTCGCTACCGTCAGCCGCGGACAGCCTGTTTGTATCCTAGGCATTGGACCTGCCGGTGATAGTATAGCAGTCCTTGGAGACACCTTCCTGCGATCCGCCTACGTTGTCTACGACCTGAGCAACAACGAGATCTCCCTTGCCCAGACAAACTTCAACGCCACCAGCTCAAATATTGAGGAGATTCAGGCTGGCTCTGGCGGCGTACCCGGCGCCAGTGCCGTTGCCAACGCTGTCTCCACAGCTGCCGTCGGCACCGGTGGACCTCGTGTTAATAGCCCAACGATTACCAGTGTACTTACATCGACTGCCGGTGCCATGCCAATGGCGACGCCAAACCCGTGGATAGCAGGTGCTGGTATTGCCGGTGCTGGTATGTTGATAGGTTTCAATGGCTTCTGAGTACCCAGTTTTTGTAACGAATCTCCACGTTTTCATTTGTCCAGTCTACTCATAGAGATGCATCGATGGCGTTTCAGGGCGGCGTTTCAGCATGGCGCTGCACATGGGTATGGGTTGGATCCAGATTATTCACACAATGGCGTACCTACGTATATGTAATCAGACATAGACACCAGCTCGTTTAATAGTTCACACGAAAATCCTTCATTATTGCGCCGTGACATACACCTTCCAATCGACAACAGCACCAGACAGGTTGCCCTCTTGAACCATCATCGCCAAGCCAGCCCTGCAAGTCAACGCGAGAACACGTCCGGAACGACAACCCAGCAACAGGCCTAATCTCCGAACGCAGCTTTCACACAGCAAAAACAAACACCATCTGCATTCCCAATAACAAACCTTGCATTCCCCCGCCACTCTCACGTCATTGGGACGTTCTACCCCACACATCCAAACGCTGCAATTACGCGCACGAATCGTAACAACAAACATCTCTTTTCCGCGTTGGGTGCGCGCTAAGCCGGCGGTCGCCATGAGTAACGAGACACCTATTAAGAGAGTCTCACGCTTTCGAGAACATACAAACACCAACAGCTCTATTCGTCCACCTCCCGATGAGCTGTGGAAAGATCTGAGCATCGAGATGCTGATTGACAATTTCAACGACGAGAACGATAATACTCCAGCCGTGCGCAAATCCAACCATCCTCGCCAGATCATGTCACCCACAGATGAGCAATTCTCTACAGTAGCAACACGCAAAGGCAGCGATGCTGCAGCTACTGTTGCAACTGCTGAGGGCACATTTGGCCGCTTCTCTCGTGTCTTTGCGAATGTCTTTGGCGGTGTGCTGGGGAAACGGAAAGCAGAGCATACGGATGCAGAGCCCAAGATAAACACAGAGCAAGCAAAGCTCGATGAGCGTAAAAGACAGGCTGAAGAAGCATATCACACGGCCAAAGAACAGGGTCTCCTCCCCGCACCCAAGGTCTACGTCCGCCCTGGCATGACATCACGTACTTGGTCTGCTGGTACGCCCTCCCTCTTGGATTTGCATATTGGAAAGTCTAGCTAATGCTACGCAGATACGCCGTCTCGCCCCCGGCCACCGCTCACTCCCCGAACGCCTGGCAGCATTGCCCGCACTCCTTCGAAGAAAGACCTCAACAAACAAAAGAAGCTCTCGAAACGCGTTTCCAGCCTGGAACTCAAGCTGGCCTCTGCGAAGAAAGAACTCCAGTCTGTCCTGGGTAACGAGTGTTTCCCCGCCGTGCCCAGCTATCCCCAGCACATCTCTCACAATGGGACTCATACACATGTCTCATCGGCGCCCAGCACACCGCACATCTTCAGCGATAGCGCCGCACCCCTAAGCCCAAATGGAGGTGCTTTTCCTGAGGGCGCGAGCGCCAGTCTACCAGGCAGGATGGCCAAGAAGCGTAAATCACTTGCCCTGGCCGATGATGGCGACATGGACTTCATGCCCACAACGACAACGACAACGACAACGACAACGACAGCGACAGCGACAGCGATCGCCAGCGATGTCGATATGTCCGAGGCCGAGCCCGAGGCCATCATATCTCCTGAGCCGGAGAGACAGCGCACGATCAAGCGCGTCAAGAGCGATGCGAGCAAGCGGTTGAAGCGCACTGGCAGCAGGCTGAGCCGGAAGGTCAGCAGGAGCAGCGTCAAGGAGGACAGGGACGAGAAGGCTATCGTTGTTAAGCCAGGAGGCGCGGTGCCACCAGTCCCAGCTGTGCCGCAGGGAGTGGAGGGGAAGAAGGTCCAGATTATTGGGGATGACGGATATGGAGGACTAGGACACGAAATTTTCTGATCTTACCCCCAACCAGTCTGGCACGGCCGATCTGCATCATATTTTGCATTTGTTCTTGGGTACGATTATATTGCACATTCTTAGCGCTGCTCTGCATAGCCATTACGATTCTGCTATGTATTGCTTAGGCGCGGTTACAGGGCCCAGGCGGCTATGATCTTTACGACGACACGCCTGTGTATACTGACATCATTCTTGGGTAATATGGAGTCCTGCTTATTTAGATTAATCTATGTGCTTTGGTGGTGCCAAAAGCAGACTGTTCTCTAACATGTTTCCTACACTGGATGGATGCTGCATCATCGCACGAGGATAGTTGGCCTTGGGTGTTAGGAAATCATGTGCACCAGAGCTGGTCCGTTGATTCGGATGGTCCAAAGTAAGAGAAGCAATGCGAAGATGACCAATTCAAATACTGTTGTGTTGATTCAAGTACTGCTGTTCTACACGTACACGGTTTTGACATCTGACCTAAACCATTGGTCTGGTCTATCGCTCGCAGTTTGGAGCAATAAGCTTGGATATGCAAACAGGAACGTTTACAACTTGGCTTTGGCCTTGCTCTCCTCAGCGAGTGCCTCCTCGTAGCAGTCGTCGAGGTGCTGCCTGAATGCCTTGGCGGCTTGCGGACGCTTGAGCTTGAGCCTGGAGAAAGGTTAGTTTGGTACGAAAGGGTGGATGAGGGAGAAGGGGGGGGGGGGGGGGGGCGGCATGGAGTCGTTAAAAAATAAGTGGGTGTAAACACCGGGTTAAAAAAAGTTAAAGGGGAAACGAAAAAAAGTACCCCCAGTAAATTAAAAAAAAACATAGGAAAAGCACACAC
>JALRMI010000470.1:0-19316 GCA_026120165.1 Leptosphaerulina australis
GTCTACGCCGTGTCGGCTGTCTGCCAAGCCTGCTAGCCGGGCATAGCTGCGGATACATCGCGGCTGAAACCGAGTAGGAAATAATCAATCAATCAATCACGTGCGTCCATCTCACTTTCACTGTCCAAGAATACTGACACTATGAAGATGCAATTAAAGTCTGATTGGGCAGACAGCTGGAGAGCAGAAGAAAAGGGCCGGGCAACCTACAGACACACTTCCATACCCACCAAGAAGGTGCTCCAACTGCACGAAGGCCTCAGTAAAAGGGAGAGCTCGTTGCCGGTACAACTGCGTACCGGAAAAATCAGGCTGAAAGACTTCCTCTTTACCCGGAAGGTACCGGATATCACCAGCCTAAGCTGTCCATATGGAGAGAGACGACAGACGGTTGCACGCGTACTCCTGCGATGTGCGATCTACGAGGACATCCGGAACCGCATCTTTGGCAACCTCTCCGGACGAGACAACCTCCGGACAATCCTTAGTAAGCCACAGCTAGCCACCAAAGCTATCGAGTACATGGAACAGACACAAATCCTTGGGAAAAATGGGGATTAGAGACACATAGACGACAGCCGAGTGCTGGGGGAAATTGAAGGTATCAAAGACGAAAAATATGAGGCAACAGGCCTTTATGGGATGTGAAACATAGCATCCACATAGCATGATCACTACCTGACACACATAAAGGCAGATGGCGCTCAAAGGAAAACGGCAGGCCTCTAGGGACAGACGGTTCTTGTATTTTGTACATAAGGATGAAGTGGGGCGACAAAACATAACGTTTACGTCGCGTCGGCTGTCAGCTACGCTTGCCAACCAGGCATAGCTGCGGATAAATCGCGGCTGACACCGAGTAGAAACCAATGAATGAATGAATGAATACTGAAACTATGAGTTACCACCAAAATGTCGCTAGGTCCAAGGAGACTAGCGCACTCATGCAGAGAAGAATGAATGTTACTGTTGGTAGGCCTCTAGCACTAGTGCCAAAGTTGGTAAAGGAAAAGTATTCTAAAGATGATGTATTGATTGTTGGTTCTTGATTGTTCCATCTACCTTTGGCTCGTCATCCACTTATTTTGAATGGTTAGAGGACGCATTGCACGACACGTGGCCTCGTATATCTCATCAGCGTACGAAGGAATATTGGACATCGGTCCGATATGTGTTTGGTGTTCCTGTCCCAGTAGCCATCACGCAGTATAACCGTATTCAATATGCATCATTGGTCCCAACAGTAACACATGTGTTTGTACCAACACGATATCCGTACTGGTATGTCCCCCTCATTTCATAAGGGAATCTGGGAAATACACAGCATGCAGGTTGTGATAAAGAAACTGAAGGTTAACACCATACCATCGACGGATGTAAGTGAAAGTGTACAAGCTCACATTAAGCCTTGATCGCCAAGCACTCAAGGCACACCAGGACACCGAGAGTCCTCTTCTTCATTGCACCAAGGCTATAATTGAATGCTATCTATTGGATGATAAACAGGATAAGAGCAGATTTGCTTACAGTGGCGAAGTGCTAGATATGATGCACATCAGAGATGCGCTGTGTTGGTAGGCCTTAGCACTAGTGCCAAAAAGGTAAAAACGAAATACAGGTTCTAACGATAGTTCATTGATGATGCTTGATTCTTATATCTACCTTTGGCTCGTCGTCTCATTATCTGAATGATGAGAGACGACACGTGATCTCCCATGCTCACCGTATGTTCCAGTCGTCCGTGTATGAAGTGGCATTGGGCATCATTGCATGAAGGTATATTGGACATCGGTCCGATATACGTCTTAATGTTGATCCCCTTATCACACAGCCGACATCTTGCATAGCCGTTGTCGATCCTCATCTTGGGTTCCAACACGCTTATATATTGGAAAAATCTACTTCGATCGACAGTCGTCGGACTGACAGGTAGATTGGAGCGAAACCGAACAAATCAAGGGATGTGTTAAATACGTCATATCAAAAATGAACTGATTCCCATATCGGACATTGTTGTGGTCACGTTCCAACCTTGCTGCGACGTTTGGTCTTGCTGTATCCAAGCATGCTTCATGATCTGCAGCACGACGTGACAGTTGCCGAACCGAGATCCTGGTTTATCCAAAATGTTCAGCATGATCGACTCGAAGAAGGAGCGTTGAGATGGGTCGGCCATACAACCGGATACGCACAAAGGCCATGTAAGCCCACGCAACGGCAACCCGGGGGAGTTTTGGTCAAAGTATGCCATGAAATTTCTCACGGCAATGGCAATTCTGTTTGCGGAGAAGTACTGTAGTGGTTCGAGGGTCAGCAAGTGCACTAAGATTGCACTTGCCCACAAACGGGTAGCAGCCATTAATGTGGAAGAGCAGGGGTGGTCGAACGTATCCGCTCTGTTGGAATACTTCACAGTAGATGGATCCCAGGTAGCATTCAGCATGTCGATACCAATCCGGATCCGCCCCTCAACCTCCTCAATGCGCTCGTGTAAGGTTTCAAAGCAACAATTACCCATGTCTGCTTGGATCGTGGCAGTGTCGCCGATGGCAAGGGCAACCCACTTCTGACAACCTACGATGGATAGATCGATGTCGCAAGATTCGAGCCAGGTCTTGTACGGCAGCTTAGGCGAGGCTCCGGTCGAAATGCATGAAAGCAAATCAGACCAGAGCATATCGGTAACCATGAAGCCCCAAGCATGATCGACGCCATCAGCATTTTGTATGAATACTTTTCCCGTATGTTCCTCACTTTCCGAGGATCAGATATCAGGCTTCGCAGTGCTCAACATACTAGTAAGACCCTGAAGGTGAGCAAGCCAGTTGCAGTTTTCTCCTTGAAATACCTAAGTTAGGTCAGGATTGCTGCTCTCCTTGCTTTGCCGTCGACTCATGAAAGGAGGAGAAAGTTACATACTTCGAAGCTGATCAGAGCCATTCCACTAATCAGGATTTCCATCCAAATCTCATCTTTACGGCATGAATAGCTTGATAGTTGAGTTGAAAGCACATGTCGGAGCTCCTGCATGGCGGTTGTGTGGTATTGCAGTGTTGTACTCTTCTAGGAAGCAGAAGTTTGCGGTGCACTCGACTGTTCATGTAAGAAAGATAACGAGAGCGTTGCCCAGCGTAAGAAGCCTCCCTTATCCATCAGCCGACGAAGCCAGGTGTGATTAGAGGGCTGCGCATCGCTCGGATTGTAGTAGGGAAACTGCAGCGAAAATATGCAGTCAAGATAGTGCAGGATCATCTGAGCCTCATCCAGGGATGATGGACTCCCAAAATTGAGAGAAATTCCAGCCGAGAGAACACCAGTACGCAACATGTCAGACGATAGCTTTGATCTCTTTCCTGTTTCAGGTGTCGTTCTCGGTCCCTTAAGACACGCTGGCAATGCAACTTCCTGGCTCGACGAAAATGTGTTTTGACAACACTCTTAATCTCTTGCAATTTCTTCTGCTGCTGCACAGGATCCTTCCTCCACTCCGGCTTTGCGCCATATCCGTGGCAGGCGATATCACGACTGGTGCACTCTCGGCAACATGGACTATCATAATCGCATTTGCGATGCCGAAGCAGGCAAGTCCAACATCCGCGAGTTCTACGACAACACTGCATGGCTTTGTGTCAAGCTTAGCATAAGTGTGTTTTGGGCACTTTGCAGTACGCTGTGGGAAATTCATCTTTCTTTCAACTCTTTCCATCTCGAATCTCCCTTCCTGATCTCTCCACAATGTTATTTCTACACTGCAGCATTGTGGGCAGGCGCGCAGCCAGGACAGCTGAACGTTCTTCAGATGAAGAATTCTCAGTGGTCTGTGTGTGAGATCAGGACGTTCGGTCAAGGGAACATGACAACTAGCAGAAGGAGGGCAGTGCTGAAATCCCCTCTTGCACAACTCGAAAATATGGCAGCCAGCAAGGCCTTACAACATACAATCTGGAGATGAAGGAGAAGGACAGGACTGGCATTGCTTCGTTTTGTTTGATTTGACTGTCAAAATTGTAGCAGTCGTTTTTGCTTGTTTGACGGCGTCAAAATCAAACAAAATTTTGACGGAGTTTTGGTTGTTGACAACTCTGGCTACGAATCGATCCAACTCCCAAAAAAAGATGATTCGACCCAGACTTGAACTGGAGACCTTCAGTGAGCTAACAATGTTAGACTGACGTGATAACCAACTACACCATCGAACCTATAATGCCCTTTAATTGGCTGATAATTTTCCAAGAAAAATTTTGGCATAAAATATCATGACATTTTCAATGACAGCCTTTCGTGTTACGTGCACACTCAAACCTAGGACTGAACAAGACACGTATGTCATCGTCATATATTGCCATAGACTCTCAGTAGACGCTAAAATGAAGATCAAAACCAAGACAGGTATAACGTACCTCACGGGCGAACGCCGCACACGGGCGAGCGCCGCACTCTAAAACACACCGAAAAACAAGAATTTGAAAGTCAAATATCCCAACGACCACTTCATAACAAACTTTGAAACTTGAAATACAGACTCTTGTATATGCAATATATGGGTCGTATCAATCTTGAAAAAATAAGATATGTAGGTCTGGAGATAGTACGACATGGAAGCTATTCAGGCCTCGAATCTCAATGCCTTACGAACCACATGTTAAGTTCCTTAATAATCTACACATAGTATATGTCTTATGCACAATAGCCTGAATATTAAGTTTTGAAGTTCATTAAAGAGTGATGGTTGAGATATTCAGCTTTCAAATTCAAGTTTTTTGGTGCGTTTTGGAGTGCGGCGCTCGCCCGTGAGGTACGTTATCCAACTCTCCAAGCTTGGAATCCAACAGAAATGAGGGCATGAAGAAGTCGCAGAAGAAAGAGTACAAGGCTGAGAAAGAATTGGAAACGCCACAATGCGCGCTGCAAACTGTTAATACGATTCTTTAATGATTTAGTTTGTCGGAAATGTGACTCCCAGCCCTGTCGTCGCTGTGTGCATGTTCCGGGAATTCAATGTGGCACTTTGAGCACGTTGTTATCATACCGTGGTGACTTTTTGAAGACAGACCTCACAAAACAGACAATCGTTCTATTCTCCAGGAGTGATTCTGGTCAGGCTTGTTCCCTCCAGCACATCTGCGGGATGAAAGTTTCCCCTGGAAGGGCAGTATTGCAGCATACAGTATCGTTCTTGGAGAGGAGCGCAGCTATCAAGCGGTCTCGCAGAATTTTCTGAGTATGATAAGAAGGCAGACGTGCAGACTGTTGCACCTTCTTAGCATTTTTCGTGGGTAGAGCAAGGTGGCTCGTAGTTGGGCACATGCCAACTTTTGAAGCTGAACAAAAAAACCACCATCTGGATAGTCTATCTGTTTTTTGCAAGACGGAAGAATGATGGGCCTGGTGGAAATGAGCCTAAGAATAGGAAAGAATAAATCATTCTGGTATTGAGGAGAAATGGATTGTGTGATGCCGCCAGTGATTCGTATTTAGGCGCGTCGTTCTTAGATTTGCCGGTTGCATTCGCTACAGTCATCTATATGTACAATACTCAAGTCTTACTGAGATCCCCACCGGTCATTACACATACAAACATTTTTTCCCATCGCTCGTGACGTATGCCATAAGCAAGACAGAAAGATAACGACAAAACGCTTGCTTCCAAATGTATCCAACAAGAACCGAACACTTATCTACTCCTTACAAGGCTCACACCCATCTACAAGAACGCCCCTGAGTAAGGCTTCCGACTTGGTTCATAGTGCGAATCGTCGTGCGGATCAATATCTGGTGTCTCAAATCCTCCTCTGTGCCTCGTACTATGTGCATCCGCAATTGGCAATCGACTCGGACTTACGCCCGGACTATCCGCTCTCCTATTATCCATACCCCAATCATCGTTGTATCTCGGCGGATTCAGTTCATCGCTGCCGCGACTCTGTATACGCATGAGATGGCTCGAGTCGCCTTTCACAAGACCCAGACGTTCCTCTTCGGTGCCAGGCGCAGCCTTGGCGCCATCACGGCTGCTCTTGCGACTGTTCCTGCTGACAGGTCGCCTGCTGCCTGAAGCTGAGGCTTCTGAGTCGCCGCGGTTGCGGTGAAAGACATTTTGGAACGAGAATTGGCGTTTGGCAATGTGTTGGGGTGGTTTTGGAGGGTAGAGATTATCCTCTTGGTGGACAGGCGGTAGCTCAGCAAATTGAATGTGAGTTTCGTAGGGTTTGTAGGATGTATCTTGGTAAATGGCATGCTTGTACGAGTCTTTGTCTGAGAGTGGTTCGACATAATCTGCGGCTCCATCGGTAGGGATGGGTGGGAGAGGGGTCATGCCAACACCCGAGGAGCTTGCGCGGCTGGCGTTCGACTTGCCCCGTGATCGCAGACGCTGGAAGAACCCTGGGTGGAAGCTGCTGTTGTCATCGTCGGGTTCTTCTTCAGGGAAGTGGGTCATCCCGAGTGGTGGATGAACTGTCCTTGTAACGACTGTGCCGGTGCGGGTTGGAGGCCGGTTGGGGTCTATGACAGTTTTGCGCCTTCGGATTCCATCAAACTCAACCATTTCGCCTTCGCCAATGACTTGCATATGCTCCTCCTTGATCCTCTTGGCTTCTTGCAGTTCTTTGTGTGATCGCGCCGTCGACAGCGAACGTAGGATGGCACTGCCACCGCGAATGGCGTCGGCTCGCGGCTCATACTCGGGCTC
Source organism: Leptosphaerulina australis (assembly GCA_026120165.1). Taxonomy (NCBI): domain Eukaryota; kingdom Fungi; phylum Ascomycota; class Dothideomycetes; order Pleosporales; family Didymellaceae; genus Leptosphaerulina; species Leptosphaerulina australis. Next base: position 6,692 of record JALRMI010000470.1, read on the forward strand.
TTCCTGCTCGGCCACGGTTCGTACTTGGTCGAGGTCTCCCTTGAAAACAGCGGCATCTGGAACGTCCTTGGCCGATTTTGAGAGCTGCAACAAGACCACGCCTGAACAGATTTGCAAAAAGCCCATGATGACAGTGATGATCTGAATTGCCGTCCCCTTGAATCCCTGGAAGAGCACCGCCGAAGTGACGATGGTGGACGACGTAAAGAAGACGTAGTAAGTTGGGGTGACCAATGCAGCGTTGAAGAGATTCAGCGCTTTCTGAAATGCAATTAGCAACGTCATCACAGATGCATTAGAAGCTGCACTTACATTCAGGTAGATGATCTCGGTAAGCAGGGTGATTACAACAAACACTAGCAGAACGTACAGAAACCACTCTTTGAACTGCCCGCCATGCGACCCTGATGCCTGAGCTACAACAGCCGCGCCCAAGCCTTGCGTCGCAACGACGCTCAGACCTCCGATCAAGCTGCAGACGGTCAAGTAGACCATCATAGACCGTTTCCCGTACTTGGGTCCAAAGTAAAGGGCAATGATTGTACAAGAAACGACGATAACACCGGCAAAGCTGAGGAAGCCTGGCGCAATAACCCATTTCTTCATGTCTTGAATGGATGCCACAGACGACTGTTCTGGGGCGCTCAGAGCAATAATCACTGAACCAACGATGCAGTTGAAGCAGCCGACTTTGCCCACGAAGCTCAGACGTTCCTTGAGGAAGATTCCAGACAGAATCGCGCAGATGACGACCGACAAGGCTCCCATAGGTGTGACGAGAATGGCGTCAGTGAAAGCGTATGCGACCAAATTGCAGACCTTGACACGTTGTTAGCCCAGAGTAAGCTGTCTGAGTGAATGTTGCATACCTCGCCCAAGATCATGAGCGTCATGCCCAGCCACCACCACGCATTTTTGAGATATGAATACCCTTCGCCTGCCTCTTCATTGTATTTTTCGTTTGCCTGCAAGAGTCCATGTTTCTTGATTACGAATGAGACACCAATGAACAGTCCAGACGCTATTGCCAGACAGATACCGATAATTTTATAGGAGCTTGGTCGCGAGGAGGGGTCACCGCCGATTCCCCCACTTCGAACGTGAAGATTGTGTGCAGCGTATAGCTCTTCTGCTGTGTATGTGGAGTAGAGTTGATTTGCGCGAGCGAGAAGGGTCCCAGCCGTATCCATTGTGTCGGCGCGGCACGAGCCAAGGATTGAATGCCTGGCAGGTGGCTAGCGCACCACTCCTCTCGCTGCCTCGTGGTTGGGGACGTGTCAGAAAAAGGATTGTCGTCGCTGCTGGAGCATGGAAAGGACGTTCGGTGGTATTCACGAAGGAGAACCAGGAGGAAGGATGTCTTGGGCAGGGATCGTGGTATTGCACAAGTGTCGAACGCCAAGGCGCGTGTTTATGGATAGGAGACCGAGGGGGAAGAGAGAAAGAGGGAGAGAAAGAGGGAGAGAAAGAGGGAAGAAGAGAATTCGAGGAAGAAGCAGCTGTGAGATTGTGTCTATTTGTGGGCAGAGGAAAGGCTGCAGATAGATGGGGGCGGTTCAGCTTCGCAAGGTGGTGCGCGTAGCTGCATGCAGGTTCTAGGTCGAATAGCGGCTCGGGGCTGTGTTGATACACACGAAGTTAGTGTAGAATGGAGGATGGGTGTGCACGCACGATGCGCAGTTAGAACAGAGTAAACAGAATAAACAGGTTGGACAGGATGAATAGTATTAAATGTCGTAACTATCTGGTCAAGCATTTCCAGCAGGTGCTTGAGACCTTGTTTAATCTTGTTTCACAATCTTATCGCTGTCCACACGGCAACCAAGAGACGACCCACTCAGCTGTCCAACAGCCCCGGAGCTAGCGAACATCCCACCAGGACAGGTCCCAGCTCGTCCACCAGTCCACCAGCCCACCACCATCCTATAGTCCATCACCACCACCCAGTAGCTCGTACCCCCTCCTCCCTTCCCCCAATCGTCAATCGATGATCGACCCCTCATGCTCTCGCTAAACCATGGCTGACCATACCGCCGTCGACATAAACGGCCTTCATACTGAGAATAGCTCTCCAGAAATATTTGCTGCCACATCTCTAGCTGATATACATGCTGCCCTCGCCCAGCTCCATCAACAAGAGGCCACCGTCACTCAGCGCTTAAACGAGCTCATAGCTTCTCAAAAGGACCTGTCGCGCGAACTCGGTCGTCTCGACCTCTTGCGTGCCCATCTTGGATCTCAGGTCGTCAATACACGCGCAATCAGCAATGGCATGTTGGGTGACGCCGCATCAACTGCTAACCGCATATCCAGCGCTGTGAAGCGCCTAGACCAGGAACAATCAAACGTCAAAGCAACTTTGGATGTGGTGGAGCAGGTCGCAGAACTCAAAGCATGCGTGCTGGGTGTGCATGGCTCTATGGGGGCACCGCAGGACTGGGAAACTGCTGCAGGCTATGTTCACCGTGCTTCCAAAATTCCAGATGAAGTGCTGGATGGTGCATTCGCAGAGGAAATCGTGCCTACAGCAGAAGTCCCTGATCCTCCAAGGGTCACCCTCAATGCGGCTGCCGAGTCTTTGTGTGCACTCTTCCTGCGTGAGTTTGAAAAGGCGGCAAAAGAGGGCGATGGGGGCAAGGTTACACGGTTCTTCAAGCTTTTTCCTTTGGTTGGGCGGACAGACACAGGGTTGGATGCATATGGGCAATACGTTTGTACAGGTGTGGCGTCGAGAGCTCGAACAAACTTCAATTCGGCTGCTCCGGCACAACGCGCTGAAAGCTTCTTCTATGGAAATACCCTCACTAAGCTGTTCGAGCATATCGCCCAGATCGTCGACGGCCATGAGCCTCTTGTCGAGCAGCATTATGGGCCAGGCATGATGGCAAAGGTCATCGAGCGCCTGCAGATTGAGGCTGATGTGCAGGGAGGCATCGTGCTCGACACGTGGCATGAAGAACGGCACATCGATCGAAAGCTAACTGACATTAAGTCATACGCCTTCTCATTCCTCGTTCAGAGTTTCCTCCCCTCCCAAAAGCCGTTAAACGGCACGCCTCGCTCAAGCTCGCCGGCTGGTGCTCCAATACGCACCAGCGAAGACGAGGGGGTAGACATGAAAGAGGTCGATGCCTTGCTTGGCGAATGTGCGCTGATGCTTGGGCGATATGCATTGTATTCACGCTTCATTTCAGATAAGTGTGCCCCTTCTCAGCCTGAGGACCGCATCGATCACGGCCTCGTAATGCCGCAATTTCTTGCAAACAGCAATCTCCAGAAAAAGGTTGCAAGCCATCTTATTGAACCCTTCAACGTCATGACGACCTTCTTCTTCCGCCGGTCTGTGGAGAAGGCTTTCCAGCTGGATGAGTCGCCCCCTGACCTCACACTCAATCCTAACAAGCCTCTTGGATCTAGCCCGCCATTTGTCACCTCTGCTGTCGATGATGTCATGTACATCGTCAATCAAGTCTGTCAGCGGACACTGGCGACGTCCCAGCGCGCTGTTGTTGCTAGCGTGATCCCCACAGTGAGCCGCGTCTTAGGGTCAGATTTCATCGGTATGACACAGCGAAAGATGCGCGATGAGAGCTACCCTCAACCCATCAGGGCCGGCGAGCTGCCGCCTGAGAATAAAGTCATCGCGTTTACGGTCTTGATCAACAACCTCGATATCGCAAACGACTACATCAGGCGCATTGTTGAACAGCAGCTTGGCCGTCGTAATCCCGATTCTGCAAAATCGCCGCTGCAAGATCTGTTTCCTTTCGGTCACGACGCCGTATACGTCGAGACTGCGCTGAAGGGGCTGGAGTCCGCATTCGTGACGAAGAGTACACAGCTGCTGGATGACGGCATAACTGTCCTTTTTTCCAACGTGCTCAAGCCCCGCATTCGCCCCATTCTCGCCGAGACCTTTCGCGACGTCGACTATGCGCCGCCCGAGGACGGCGACAACATGGACGAAGACGACGAGGACGACGATGCAGACTTGGTCAAATCGCGGTTCGACCGTGGCTGGGGCGTCGTGATCCGCCCGCTGAAACGTATCCTGACAGCAGCAAACTTCGACCGTCTATTATCTTTCGCACTAAACTACCTCGCTACTGCGCTCGAGAAGCGTATCAAGCAATACTATGGCCGAGTCAATGAACTCGGCGCCGTCAGGTTAGAGCGCGATATATCAGGAATTGTTACGGCAGCCGTTGCAGGAGGCAAGTACGGTTTGCGCGATGCGTTTACAAAGTGCACACAAATGACTCTCATCATGAACATGGAGGATGACGAATGGGATGAGGTCGCTGGCGAAGAGAGTGGCGAAGGCATCCCGTGGGTGATGGATGCTGAGGAGAGGAAGAGAGTGCGAGCGATCGTCAAAGGCTGATATATCGAAAGCGTATGAAATTTGTTGGCTAGCAACATGAACAATCCCATACCACACGTCGTGCATTCCGCTCGAAAAATTGCTATTTTGGGACAGGGCTACTTGTTACCGAGTACGAATCGTCAGGTGGGCCTTCCTGCAGGGACCGGCTCCTTGGCTGTAGAACGTTTTGACACCTTGCACTCCTAACGCGTTTCTGCCACCCCTAATCTTTACGATCATTCCTAAGCTTGGTGTCGCTGACATCAAAGTATGAAATCGTAGCGGTCACGACACCTGCCGCGCGACATGCGCCTTATTTCTCTTCTTGGCTTTTTGGCCTTACTCGGCTTGTCAGGGGCGCAGTGTCCTCTGTACCAACAGTACTCTTACCAAAAACATGAACCGTTCTCTACTGGAATCCACAATCTGTCTTATGCGCGACCCATATCTTCGTGCCGCACATTCATCTCTCATGAAGTCGAAGACGAGATCAAGCGGATGAAAACCGTGATTGCGGATCCTGATCTCTTCCGACTATTTGAGAACACATGGCCCAGCACCCTGGACACTACCATCGCATGGCGCGGATGGTCTAATACAACCATGGGAGAGACAGAAACTGGAACCGATGAGGGGAGGAAGAAGGAGGAGGAGGAGCCGCAAGAGTTGAGCTTTGTAATTACCGGTGATATCTACGCCATGTGGCTTCGCGATAGCGCAAATCAACTTCAGGCGTATGTGAGCTTGCTGAGACCGAATACGGAGTTCAACAGCCTTGCCAGCCTGTTTCGTGGTGCTATCAACCTCCAGGCGCGGTACATATTGGAAAGCCCCTTCTGCAACGCGTTCCAAGCGCCAGATGAGAGTGGTGTAATCAGATCAAGCAGCATGAACAGCGATCAAATCACACCGCCCTTTGACTATTTCAAGGTCTTCTCCTGTCAATGGGAGCTCGACTCCGTGGCAAGCTTCCTTCAGCTGAGTATCGACTATGCTACTGCCACAAAAGATTACGACTTCTTCAAAAAAGGCAACTGGACCAAAGCCGTCGAAACAATACTGCAAACCGCAGAGAGCATGACTATGGATTCCTACGATGAACTCGGGAACTGGCAACGCACTCCATACACATACTGCGCACCGTACGGTGGAACTCCCATCAATGAATGCGCCGGCTCACCGCACAAAGGCCATATCGGCTTAATTCGCAGCTACCACCGTCCCAGCGATGATGCATGCACATATCAGTACCTGATTCCATCAAACATGATGTTCAGCGCTACCCTCAATGCCTCATCTCAGATCATGCAGCACATCACACCCTCAACCTCTACTTCCAACCTCACAACATGGATGCAAAAAATGTCTACAGAGATACGAAGCGGCATCGAATCCCACGCCATAGTCAACGACCCTCAATTTGGAAAAATCTATGCCTACGAAATCGACGGCTACGGGAGTGCAAATGTGATGGACGATCCCAACATCCCCTCCCTTCTCTCAGCGCCCTTTCTCTCCTACCTCGCCCCTACAGACCCGATCTATCTCAACACCCGTCGCAAAATCCTCTCGAAATCCAACCCGTATTACGCCTGGGGTCCTATTCTTACTGGCATCGGCAGTCCGCATACACTGCCAGGAAAACCATGGCCCATGGCAAACGTTATGGCAGTCTTGACGAGTGAGGATGATGAGGAGATTAAACGAAATTTGAAGGGGTTGCTGCGAAGTACGGACGGGTACGGGCTGATGCATGAGAGTGTGTCAGCTCAGGTGCAGGGTGTGTGGAGTCGACAGTGGTTTAGTTGGGCAAATGGACTATTTGGGCAGGCTATACTTGACCTCGAAAAGAGGAAGCCCTGGATCTTGAAGGAGAGCTTTCAATGAGCGAGAACCCTTGGTTGGATCAGGGTTTGCCTCCACCATTTCTATTCGCTGTCATTCTTTGCGACGACTCGCGAACTTAGTTTAGCTATAGTAATCTGCACGCAAACCCCGGAAGCCTCGCAGGCCAAGATGGCAATGCAAAACATTCGGGTACCGGCCAGGATCATTTGTTCTTGGTCGAGTCGTCCCAATCGAGCCCTAGCGCGTTTTCTAACGCAAGACATCCCGAGATCCACAATCCCCGATCGGTGACCCATTGCTCCTTCGCTGCTATAGTCTACACTTAATTGTTTCAAGTGGTACTAACTGATTATTTTTACATCCCAATGGAAGCCCTCACCAGCCAATAGGGCTGGTGTAGAACGATGAAACAAAACAAACCCGAAGCTTCTATGCGCAACCTCCACTGCTACTGCAGCCCCACCAGTGATTGGGTCTCCAGCGGGTGACCAAGATATATGGACCTGCACGATGGTAAAGCAAAGAGCAAGGGTTCTCATGAAGTCCGCTGGGGTGAGCCTTCAAAAGCACGATGGCTGATGGCTCCGCCGCTGCCAAGGTGGTGAACACCGGGCATGCATAGGTCGATAATAAGATTGGTATGCCTATATGGCTTCGTGGTGCCTTCACATTATACTCGTTTCCAATTGCCTAGACAGCAATTACTGCTACCGGCTCATGAATATTTTTGAATTTGACAGCAACGTTCAAAACAGATTCCTGCTAACAAGATCTCTTGCTACATCTTTGTATCTTGTTGAGTTGCAAAAGACTTGGAACGACTCACTATCTGGCACGGTTCACAGGATGCATTATTACGGGTTGCCAAAAGTGTTGTTACTAGCTGTTGCATATGTTACTTCAGTCGCAGCTGTGACATACAACGGACACCGGGTGCTCCGCGCAGCCACGAAACGAGCAGATTTCTCTAAACGTGATACGAGAATCACGCAGAAGTTCCAATCAGAAGTCGTCTACATTGAAGGTACGATCACGCGATGGACTAGAGGCTTGTTATGCTGATATGTTCCAAAAGACAACAGTTGGAATGGCAAAGAAACCTTCGCCTCTTCGATCAGAGTAGAATCCGAGAAGCCGATTCTGAATCTCGAAGAAATTGAGCATCATCTAGAGGATGTGAGGTGTGAAGACGGGAGGATGATGCTGCATTTTGTCGATGCGAGTTCTGCACAGGACGCAAGGAATGCCTGCCATGGCGGTCATGGGGGCATGGGCGGAATGATTATCACATCGCACGAAAGTTGTAACAAAGACGGCGAGCGAGCAGTGTACAAGTAAAAGCCATATTCCTTTTATAGAGGCTTGCTCAGAACCTAACATGGACAGGATCGATGACGTTTCGTACGCCGAAGAAGGCATGTCCCTCGACCTTGCAGTCACAGAAGCGCTTTGGCAAGATGCCTTTGACAATATCGATATCAACTTCGGATACACAGGGTACGACCACATCTACCGGCGACATTCTGACTTTACGCGAGCACGAAGAAAGCGTGCAGAAAATCTGACAATTGAAATACCCTCTGACACACCAGACAATATCGTTGAAGTGGCATTTGATCTCACCTCTGAGCTGCTCGATACTACTTTCACCGCAGATGACTTCCGCGCTGGGTTTGAGGCCTTAGCCCCTGTACCGGGCATTGCAGTTCCGGATCTGCCTGTTGAAATCGGATGCAAGAATTGTTCGACAAGAGGCCAGGTCGTGCTTACTCAGGGTGCGATCAAGATCGAGCCAAAGCAGATCGACCTGATTCCAGACATCTTTGGGGGTGGCGATGACGGCAAGAATATCAACAGTATCATCACTGGTGGATATATGGACCTCACAGTAACTGGCATGGGAGCGCACCTTAAAATGTTTGCTCGCCCGATCAAGTCAGGATCATATGAGATCAGACTGTTCCCACTACCGGTTTTGGGTTTCGTGATCCCCGGTATTGGCAAAGCTGGAGCAAGCTTTGAGCCGAAAATTACTGTTGAATTCGAAGTAGATGGCGAAATTGCTGTCAATTACGGTGTCGATGTTGCTGTAAGTTCATCCCCAAGTCACACTTCGATGGATACACAATTGAGCATGACCTAGATCCAAGACAATGCGAGCATCAAAGTTGAACTCGGCAATCTCACAAATACGTCTATCACGGGCATCAAAGGAGCAACTCTGAACGCCTTGCCATTTACCTCAGATGCCATAGATGCCAATGTCCTCCTAAGCCTAGCTTTCCTACCCACGATTCCGATTGGTTTCGAGTTCAGCGACAAGCTTAGCGCTCTGGTCACTGTTTCGATGAGTCTTCCGCGTCTCGATGCAAAACTGACAACCAGCGCTGATGGTCAGTGCAGTTTGCTTGAAAGAAGTGACAATGGAAAGAACGGCAAGGCAATATCCAAGCCCGAAACTCCTCCAGCCAGTCCAGAGTCATTGATGCTGTTGGAAGCCAATATTTCAGTAGCTATAGATGTCTCCGCAGATCTCATGCTTCCACTACTCCCAGCGCCGTTCGATACATTTGGTACCGCAACGAAGATATTCTCGACTGAGATGCCGCTTATAACTTCGTGTGTTACACCCGTAAATGGCGCCATTAAAATCACTGAAATGGCGCCAATAGCTACCATAGCTGCTGATAAGGTAGGTGTAAAAGGAACTTGTACCAAGCCTGAAGCGGACAAGCCATGTATGTGCGCAATGGCGACGACAACAATATACGCTGCGCCGGCGACCCCGACCACTCCACAGATAGAGATGACGCCCTACTATCCTTCCGCGCCTACCGAGCCAGCTGAGGGCCCACAGTACCCTACCGAAACGCCGCCTGGAGGCTATGTATCAGGAACGCTACCAATAACGTCAACGCTCTGCACCAACACAGAGACACTGCGTATCACCATTTCAAAGCCACCCACTTCCTCAACAGAAACCCCAGCTGCTCCGCCCATCATCCTTATTCCTGCAAGCAAGCCTTGCAACTCGACTTCGCCTGTATTTTCTACATTGATTTCAAGCCCAAGCGAAGACGGATACTGTCACTCTCCCTCCCCATCCACACTGCAGTCCATTTCTTCATTACCACATTCAACCACTCCTTCTCAGGCTACCACAACACCGCCACGTGTCGAAGAAAGCATGGGATTTATGTCGCCGCCGAGCAACACGAACGACACAGGGGGTGTTGCGACTTCGACAGGTATAACTGAGTTCACGGGTGCGGCGGTTCCAGGAAAAGTAGCGATGAGACTGGAACGGGGAGAAGTTGGTTGGCAGGTCGCAGTTCTAGGGATGGGGATGGCGTTTGGGGCGCTGATGGTCTGAGCAACACTTCACGTCTCGTAAGTTACAGATCGTGAAGTCGCATTTGGCGTACAGAGAGACGTTAAACAAGGCTCTTTTACCAATAAGTTGTCACATCGCATCGTGTCAAAAGCACCACTCAACGGCTATGTGCGCACCAGGTTGCTGGCAGTGCTTATCACCCAAGCGCTCCCTCCACCAACCTGAGCCGAATCCATGTTTTCTCAACTGTAAATTTATAGATTAAATTAAATACTAGACGTGGTATAGACTAGTATATAGGCGGCTTTCTAGTTTGGCTCGAAGCATCCGCATTCGTTCTTTGGTGTGTCTCTTTTGAACTTCCTCCTATAGCAGCGCGTCGTTACGCCATGCTTTGGGCGGGAAGCCCAATGTCTTTTGTAACATGCTGTACTAGGTAGGCAACGCGCGGGACGGGCCAACACGCGGAACACCAAAATAACACCTCCATTTCAACACGCGATAACTCAACACCCCTGGCGAATTCAGAGGACGCGATTGCGGCGGTAGACGCGTATGGTCCTGGAGAAAAAATCCCCTGGTCTCAGATTGCGAGAAAATATGGTGTTGTGCGATCGACCGAAGGTGTCGAGGCATTTCAAAGCCCCGCAAGCAGAGGGACTACGATCAACAGGCTCTCAACCCACAACAAGAGGCAGCACTTAAGAAGTATATAGAGCGCTTAAAAGTATCAGTATACCACCTACAAAATTAATGATACGACAGTTTTGCTGAAATCATGTGATAACGTCATGTGACTGACAAGTACATATACATGCCTTCCATGATTCTAGTTGAGCATTTAATCAATCACAGAAATTCCCTAAACCTCACTATATCTCAGGTGCTTATTTCAACAAATTTGGCTCTCAGATCGCTCAACGAGAGCTTGAATTTCATTGGGCAGATCGCTTTGTCGCAAAACACCACATCGACTTCATCTCAGCGTACGCACGCGGCATTGATCGCAGCCGAGCGAGCGCGGACAATGTAAACAAGTACGATAAATACTTTGACCTTATGGAGTCGCAGCTGGCAAAATACAACATAGAGGCTGGCAATTCGTACAATATGGACGAGAAGGGCTTTATGCTTGGAGTCGTACACAAGTCAAAACGCGTATTTTCACGGCATCAATATGAGCAGGGTGAGATGAAGCAAGTCATACAAGATGACAATCGTGATTGGATCACGGTTATGGCCTGTATTTGTGCGGGTGGGACAGCGATTTCCCCAGGCCTCATATATGCATCATCCTCAGGCAACATCCAAGACTCATGGGTGAGATCCATGGCTAAGGAAGACGACACCTATGTCGCCTGTAGCAATTCTGGGTGGGGTAACAACAACCTGGCATTGGCATGGCTTCGAGATGTGTTTGATCCAGCTACCAAGGCGAAGGCCGGTCGCTCGTGGCGGTTGCTCATCGCGGATGGCCATGGCTCGCACGTCACTATGTAATTTATCGACCGTTGTATATGGAACAGGATTTTGTTGGCTATATACCCACCTCACAGTACCTATACGTTGCAGCCACTCGATGTGGTAATGTTTAGCCCATTCGCAGCCGCGTAGTCCAAAGGTGTCAATAACCTCATATACGAGTGGAAGAACCTCATCTCAATGCACAAAGGCAACTTCTATGAGCTCTTTCTAGATGCCTGGCACAATACTTTTACAGGGAAGAACATCTTGAAGGCGTTCGAAGCCACTGGGCTCTTCCTATTTGATCGCAGCACGTCGCCCGAAGTCGAGATCCCGATCGCGATCACTCTCTCCCTCGTCCTATAGATATATAGAGAGGCTGCTGAGGCAAGCAGTGTCCAATCGCCACGATCCGGTGGCTGAACGGCTGAGTGAGGCCATCCATGAGGTCACTACGCACTTTGAGTTGATTCGCAATGAATTAGAAGGTCTCCGCGTCGCTTTTATACACGAAAAGAAGCGCAAGAAGCGTGGGAAGCCTCTCCCACTTCAAGAAAGCGAGGGGAACTTGCAGTGTGTTGGTGGTGCTCGGTTCTGGTCGCCTGGACAGGTCAACCTCGCGAAAGCCGAATTGAAGCGCCAAGAGTGGGAGGATAGTTACAATGAACTCAAGAAACTTGAGGAGATTTACATTCAGAATGAGAAGAAACTCTTCGCTGCCAAGGAGCGCGAAAAGAAGGCTGCGGAGCGCGCTGCAGTCAAGGCATGCTGTGAGAAGGCCGCTCGTGAGAAGGCGGCGAAAGGTCCTGCACGGAAGACTGCGCAGCGATCCAGCAAAGCGTCTGCAATTTTCAAAAAAGGCACAGATCGAGGCATCAAGAAGACCAGGAAGACTACCGCACCAAAAGTAGTCAGAAAACGAGCTCCAGGTGCTGCTCGTTGCGCGGTTGTGGACGTCGTGGTTGAACAACCTCCATCACTCCCTCCATCGTCGCGCACCACACGCACAAGACAAGTCACTGTTCCAAGCCGTTATAGGTAGCTAAATATAATATAGATTTTGCGCATTCAGTAAAATAAAAAATCTAGTGATAATCTTTATTTTACACTGCTGTATGGTCTCACAAAGGTTTGATGTTGATTTTGGTGTTCCGCGCGTTGGCCCGTCCTGCGCGTTGCCTACCGTGTCTGTGCACTCAATGCGCACGGTTACTGAATGCACACCCCACCAACCTAACCACCCAAATAAGAATTGAGATTATTTAACCACGTACAAATGGAATTATCGCAAAAGAAGTTGGTGTATTAGACTATCGACTATTGCGCATCTTTTGGCTATCTCAATTTGTATGTAGGCTTTGTAGTGCGACCGCTGCGGGTTGAGACATCTGGGGGTGGTGGTGGCTCTTTATGAACCACCTGTGGCCTGCGCACCGCTGCACCACTACGACGCTTCGTTACTTTTGACTGAGGTTTCTTCAAGGCATTGCCCTTTGACTGTTTAGGCACTTTAGATGCTTTTTGAGCGTCTTTGAGCGCTTTGGCTTCAGCTCTAGCTGCCTTCCGAGCATCGATTTCACGGCGCTCTTGGGCATGCGCCTCTGCGCGCTCTT